>CM053783.1:316543862-316671362 GCA_028749045.1 Cupressus sempervirens
TGACACATTCTTCCAATTGTCTCTCAATGACTAATATCTTCAGAGTAATAGATTCTCTGAATTCTGATAGTCTTCTCAAAATTAGGTCTTTTTCAAGTTCTAGTTTCCTAATGTCTTTGTGAACACTGGCAACTTGTCCTTCCAAATCATCAACTCTGCAAGAGGGTTGTTGTAACTAACTAGTTAGAGCTTCGAGCTCACTCAGCTTCCCTTGAATCTTTTTATCCAAATATTTGGTCAACATATGAGATAAAGTACATTTTATGTATAATACCTTGCCAATTTGTTGACATCTTTGGAGATCCTTGATACAAGTATCAAGACTCAGCAAATCATTCTGAATATTCTGACAAATGGTGCTAAAAAGATTAGCATCATGTGAAATTTGAGCCTTAGATTCAGCAACATTCAACAAATTTGTAAATTCATCATCAAACAATTTTACAACTTCTTGCACTCTTTGTTCGGGGTCTACTTTAGTGTGTTGGGCTATGAGGGTGTTGTGCAATCTATTAGTCACCTCCATTAATGCTCTTTGTAGACCTATTACCTTTTTGTTCTTCTCAAACAATTTTGTCAAGGATGAGATCAGGTTAGATTGATCATCAGCATCACTTGTAAGGTTAACAAGAGATATAGGAGAGGATGAGCTAGATTCTTTCACCTCATCTTCCTTTTATTTTTTCTTTATCACCTTCTTTGATTTTCTGTATTCTTCTTCTCTCTCTTCTCTTTCTTTCTTTTCTCTTACTTCCTTTTGTTTCTTTTTCTTTTTCTTTTTCTAACTTTTTCTCCTTTTCTTCTTCTCTCCTCTTTTCATCTTCTTTCTGCTTCTTTTCTTCTTCAAGCAATTTTATCTTGGCTTCTTCAATCTTATTCTTTTCTTCTTCTAGTTGTCGTTTCTCTGCTTCAATCAGTCTCAACTAATCTTGAATATCTTCAGAATGGGGCTCAGGCTGATTGAACAGATCATCATCAATGTTGACAGTAACATTTGTCTAATCAATCTGCATAGTATCACCACTTATTGATACTTCTAAAGTTTTATTTTTATTAGTAGATTTTTCCTTCAACTCACTTATCATTTGATTGATGGTTACTGCAATTTCACTTCTTATAACATTCTTTTCTAGTTTCTTCATTATCTGTCTTGCACATAGTTCTTAGCATTGACTTCCAAAGTTTCATGTCTTCTTCATGAACTGGTGCCTTCTTAGCTATAAGTTTTTCATAAACCTGTTGATTCATCATGCCTTTAATACTCTCAAGTTTCAAGTTGTTAAGAATCATATAGCTCACAATAGAGATATCTATTTGTTCCTTCTTAATGTCATTGTATAAATCATAGAACGTGTTCATCTGCACAAAGTTTCCTTCATTGACAATGACTGTGTTGATTTTCTCTATCTTAGGTTTCCATGGTTGCCTTGTTTTACTTGTTGGTTGCTTGGAAACAATGACTTTCTTTGGTTGTTTTTCTTTTGGTTCCTCTTCTTCTTCTTCATCACTGGAGTCCTCAATTGTCAATAATGTCTTCTTTCTTTTCTTAGGTTTGTTAGCTTGCTACTTAACTCTTTTGACTATCTTTTTGATCCATTTGGTTGTTGGGCTAATACAAAAACATATGGGATGCTTTGTATTGCAAGATTTTCTACAATGGATACACCAAATTCTTGGCCAACTTATAGAGGTGTCACATACATTACACCTTGTTCACTAGTTTGTTTCAGTATGGAGATTGTTTGTCTAACTGCTTGTGATTCTTCTTATGACATACTAGCCTTAAATAGTGCTTTCTTCATTACAGATGCAATCTTCTTATGAGATGCCTTTTCTAATGATGCCTAGTAGGATGACTGGGTTATCTTCTCGTACATTCCAAATCTGTATGATGCTTGATCTATATCATATTTCAACAATAAATCAATACAACTAATAGCTATATCATCACTTGATTCATAACTTAGGGGCTCAAGAAATGTTTCCCAACGTTCTACTGCTTCAATATAGGTTAGGTCAGTGTCTAACATAAAACATATATCATTCTTAAATCTATCAACAATTGTAGGGGCAATTTTGTACCTCTATTTCATCTCACTCTGAAATGTCCTCATAATCAAATTTCTGTTGTACAAGATTTTCTTTGTAGGATGCCTTCTGCACACATATGTTATCTTGTCCATAGTGCATCTTTCACTACTCATAATATCAGTAACTGATAAAAATGGAAATCTCTTAAGTACATGAAAGAAAATGTGATTAATCAGATACTGGAATCTGAATACACCATTCTTAGTTCTCTTAATTTTCTCCAAATTCTCAAGAAGTTGTACTCTTAGAATCTCACTTAAATTCACTTGTTCTTTCTCAACACATATCTTATAAGCTACATAAATGAAGCCTGCTAACAACTCATCACTTTTAGAACTTGCACAAATAGAATATGTAATGATTCTACTCAAGAATCTCATATCATGTTTTCTAATGGTGTTGATCACCATTGCTTTACCAATGTAGACTGTCTTAGTATAACTTTCAACCTTTTTCTTAACTAATTTCTCACTAATAGGTACACTGCCTTGTTTACTAAGACTAGTGACCTCATGAATAAGGTTGGCAGAGATGTCAACTACATTTTCTCCCATCCAAATCTTTCGCTTATGAATTTTACTTAATATGATTTGAGTCCATTCTCCAGTATCAAGTTCGCAGCAAAAATGATATCTAACTAAGTCTAAGTCTTTCATATGCTCATATCTGGGCTTAATAGTCATATCATGATTGGAAACAATTTCCATATCTCTATTCATAAAATCACTTCCAATGGTTCTAAACTTACTACATAGGTATCTTCCTACATCTTCCAAGAAAACTATGTTGTCTGGAGTAATTGATAAGGTTGAATTAGGGTTTTCCTCTAGGGGTTTCATAGGAACAACCTTTAATTTGGGTCTCTCAATATTCTCAACATTTTAAACAACTAACATATCCATGATTACACCGAAAATAAATTTATTGAAGAATTTCTATTTGAAAAATGATAAAATACCTTATTTAGAGTAGGGTTTTGCTCAAAATCAATTTGCCAAACCGCTTTTGGGTGCTCTAAGTTTCTGAGATGATCGAAATGTAGAAATAATCAAGTTCATACTCTATATAATCAACTAGAACCTACATTAATTGAATACTTTGTCAAATCAAAAAAGCTATTTATTTCACTTTGAAATTGAATATCTGCTCAAGATCAATTGTCCAATCTTCTAATGCTATCTGCGATTCCTCATAGCTTTCTTTCATCATGATAATGCTCCATGAATTTTACTGTAGAAACATAGATTTCATCTCCTATCATAGAGTAAACTTTTTCTTTTATAACAATAGCTCTTATTTCCTTTCTAACTTGTTTCAATAAGCTCCAAATTGAAAGCGAGCTTAACTATAGTCCAAACATATTACAATACATCTTCTCTCAACCTTGCTACTCATAGTTTGATCTCTGAATGAAGTTTGTAATTCTAGTGTTGTGAACAAGCTTAATTCAACTTGGTTGAATCAAACTCGATTGTTGACTTCAATTTTCCTATCTTAGCATCATCTAACTTTTCCTCTGAAATATATAATCCCTTTACAAATGCCTCATTAAGTTCTTCTCAAAGTTCGCTGACTACATCTATTTGTTCTTCATTGTCTTTCTTAGTTCCAGAGTTACTTTCATGATTCCTTCTATCCTTTCCAAAATTCCTTCCATTATTGCTTTTGTCCATTCTACAATACTTTGTTGTATGTCCGAAGTTGTTGCATAACTAACATACTGGGGTTCTACTTCTAGGATTTTGTTGATCAATAGGTGCTTGACAATTCTAGGCTATGTGTCCAAAGTTGTTACACTTATAACACATGATCTACTTTCTTTCTTCATAAGGTCTACTTTCTCTTGATGTCCTTTCATTAGATCTTCTTCTATCTGCAAGGTTAGTGTTTCCACACATTATACTATTTCTTCTATCATTATCATATTTAGGTTTCCTACAATCAATTACATTATGACCAATACCATGGCAATTATGACAGTAAAATTTTGTAACATGATTAAATTGTTTATTTGTACAATCTCTTTTCATATGACCTATTTCATTACATGAAAAACATTTACCTCTAAATTCATACATGGTTACCTTAGGAGATTCCACTTGCTTAGGTTCATCCAATTTCTTAGTTTCCTTCTCTTGTCCAACCTCTTTGGATTTTTCAGAAGATTGACTCGATTCAATCTTATCATCATATTTATCTTTCTCTTTTAGATCTAATTTACTTTTAGGTTTCTTTGCAGACATGTTAAATAAATAACCAAGACCAGTCTTATCATAAGTAGGTCTTTGTATTGACATTGATTCATCAATATTTTCTCTGCTAGTATAAAGTTTTTCAAGTTGTTGCTTGCATTGAGTTAGTTCACCTTTCACAATAGTGTTGTACTTATGAAGTTCTTCATGATCTTCTTTCAATATTTCAAATTCAGATGTCTTCTTTGCTAGATTCACTCTAAGATTTGAGTTTTCAGTCTTCAAATCATATTCAACTTTGCTAGGATCATTCTTCAAACTCAAATTTAGATTGGTAATCTTCAATTCATGCTTCAAGATCTTGTAATCTATTTTCAATTTTGAATATTCATCATTACTAGTTTCAGATTCAGTAGATTTAGGCTTGGATTTGAGATGTTCAATCTTGTCCTTTAATTGTCCAATGTATACTTTGGAGTCTTCATATATATCTTTCAGCTTATCTCTTTCTTTAGTAAGGAGATCAATTTGTTCAAGTGCCTCTTCAAGGTTCTTCATCAACTATTTGATATCCATAGGGATCTCACTCAAGTTGTTAAGTCTCTTCGGAGTAACTGTGCTCTGATACCAATTGTTAGAAATAGGGAATATTGAGAGGGGGAGGGGGGTGAATCAGTATTCTACAAAAAAATTTCGCCAACTGGATATTATTAATTACTTTTAATCATGCATAAGAAAGTAAACAAGTATTGTTGAACATAAATAATAACCAAGCATAAAGAGAACTCATAACACCATATTTTGTTAACTAGGAAAATCCTGGCCAAGGGAAAACCCTGGTGGGGATTATACCCACTAGATGATATACTGATATATATGTTTCTTATTAGAGGATGGACCCTATTAGGAGTCAATGAGAAAATTTAGTATAAAGAGTCCTTGTTAGGATACTTTGAATCCCTTTTAGGAGATTCTAACCCTATTAGGAGTTATGGTACAATGGATGCAAGATGAGCTCACTGCCCAAACATGCACTCCCAATTACAATAAAATCTCACTGCCCAAACAAGTAACTGAACTATAAGTTCCTCAAATATAGATGTATAGATGCTATAACTTCTTCTAGACTGATCTCTAACCTTAGCTCAATCTCAGATCACAAAATCAGGTTCTCAAAATCTTCGCATATATCACTTCACAAAAAGTTTGCATATCACCTTTTATATCACAAAAGCATAACATACATAACATTTTTTTATCTCACAAAATGTCCTTTGCCAAAAAACCATGTGCCTTTTCACAAATTGCTTCTAGGTCGGCTAAGACCATAATATACTTTTCCAACTTACAGAAACATCTAGGATGTTGGCCCTAATTGGTCAAGTAATTATTTTGTAAACAAAATAATTCCTTTACCTTTAATTTCACTATTTTGTTTCACTGGTAAATCATGAATATCTCTTTTATGAACTGTCCATACTGATGTTCGAGGTTACATACATCATCATCAACATGTATACTGTCTCCATCTAACTTTGCTAATCATAATATGGTGTCAGACACATTTTACATATAAAACAATGTAATGTTGTAAATCAATTTCATACTTAGACAATTTTTTGAGTACCAAAAGCTAAGTATCTTTATTTTCAAGGTTTACTACAAGTAAGTACATCGTGTGTTATCATTAATACAACAATTACATCACTACATATAGCCAATTGTCAACAAGAGTCTCCCATTTAAGTGTACCTTCACTCAGTGTTGTGTTAGAAATGGTTTGAAGAGTCTTGTTGCAGATTTGTGTAAAAGAAATGTAATAATGGTCATGCTATTCTTTTTTATTAAGATACATAGTTATAGATTTATGACTGCTAATGTTGGTTTGGGTTTATATTCAATACCAATTTTTAGGTTAATATTTTAGTAATGAAAAGAAAGGAAAATAAAAGGTTCATGTTTTGTAAATTAGAAAATTATAGAGTGCATACGGGTGAACCCACAGTAGTGGGTTACACTTTTTGGAGGAAAAAAATCCTCCAAAAAAGCTCTGGTCAAATTTTAACTCATAAAGTTTCAATAGAAACTATTGTAAAAGTTTCAATAGAAACTAAATAGTTTCTATTGAAACTAATCATGCCACATAGTTTCGGTCAGAAGTTTTAGGGACCGAGTGGAGTTAAAAAACCCCACCTTGACCCCACAAGTCATTTTTGCCTGTGGAGTCAGAAGTTTTGTTTAGAACTGGGAATAGGATGGGTATCTGACTCATCGGACATCAAATTAGGTATGAATTTTTATTTTTTTGACCCTCTCTAATGTTTTTAATTAAATTTATGTATACATGTATATACACATATGATATGTGTATATATATGTATGTATGTACATATTTATATTATGTGTATCTATGCATATATACATATATATGTATATATATGTATGCATGCACACACACATGTATGTATATACATATCACTCACTAGTCCATAATGACAATGGGCAAACTATTGTCACAGAACCCCCATTGGGTGAGGGGGAGTTGGGTAGAGGGTGCTAGTAGAGGGAAAAGAAGACGAACAAGCTAACCAAATAGTAGGGCCTGTTATAGAGGTAGGGCCCAGTTATAGAGGTAGGGGCACCAGCAATAGAGGCAGCAGATACATGTCCACTAGTTTATCCACGACCATAAGCAGGAGCAGTTACAAGCCTAGTTGTAGATCGTTTGGTTCCACAACCTACAATATCATATGCTACAGAGCTGGATAAGACCGAGAAGCCCCTACAGGATAATACCCTGAAAAACCAAGCCCTATAGTTGTTGATGTACGTGTGTGTGTGTGTGTGTGTAATGTGTATATATGTATATATGTATAATGTGTATATATGTGTATATGTATACATGTATATATGTATATATGTATACATGTATATATGCATATATATATACATATATGTGTATATATATGTATATATACATATCATGTATGTATATGTATATATATATACATATATGCATATACATACATGCTATGTACTATCAATTCAATGATAGTATCAAACAAATGTTGAACATTAGGAAACTGGCTAGCAAACATAGGAGCTTCTGGACTATATATATATATATATATATCATGTGTGTATATGCATATATCTACATATACATATACATATATATACATATACACATATATATATATATATATATATACATATACATATATATATATATATATATATATATATATATATATATATATGTGTGTGTGTGTGTGTGTGTGTGTGTGTGTGTGTGTGTGTATACATGCATGTAAATTGTGGATATACATACTTTTTAATTTTTTATGTTTATGTGTTTATTTTTATGTATACGCATGTGTTACATGTACATAAATTTTTTAATGTAGAAATATTTTATGTATGCATTATTTGCAATATATTAATTGTAAATGTATATATGTTTAAATTAATGTATTAGTTTTCTTTTTCTTTTTCTTTTTTTGTGTGTGTGTGTATGTACATTGTATATGTAATCCAACGTTAATTTTTTTTTTAATACTTGACTTAAATTACACACTAGAAAATTTGAAATTGAATGTACATACATACACAAATTTTTTTTAATAGTTCACCTAAATTGCACTTGACTTAAACTTAAAACTTTGAATAATAACTCTAAATTAACAAAGTGAACAAAAAATTATATAAAGTTCTCTAGAAATATAAATAACTCTCACATAACTTAAACCCCCTTTAAAACATTGTCTTAAACCATAACGAATAACATGAAACTAGGTCCCTAGGACCCCTTTAAATGAATGCATATATAAAATAGAGACCATGACAAGTTTGTAATTTAGAAATTCATGTGATGTATAGATTTTGATATTATCCCCTTAAGCCATCATTTTAAGATTGCTTTCTATATTTACATATAGAAATTTCAATACAATAGATTATAGATTCTCCTCTCTAGGCTTTAAATGAACATCATAAACTAGGACCCAAGTTTAAGACATTCTATATTAGGATCCCTTAACTTATTATGATCTCTAGCTTGATGACTATTCAATTTTAGATTTTCTCTTTTTAAGTCATCCTAAATTAAGACCCTTTCAAATATATCCTATTAGATTCTCTCTTTTCAAGTCATCGTATTAAGATCTAGCTTCATATAACCTAGTTATGTGTCCTAGTCCACCCATGTGATCTGGACTAGACTTAATCAACAATTATCAAGTTGTCATACAGATTTCATATGTTTGATTTTATATTCTCCCTAAGTAAGTCATCATTTTAGATTAGCACCCCTTTATGCATGTGCATGCACACTAAATATGACTTATATGCATGTACATGTTCAAATTTGAAGTTTAGGAAGTTTATGTACATGTATTTATGCACATGTGTATATATGTTAATTTCATGTTCAAAAATAAATTTCATACATGTGTATGCTCATTTATATTTTATGACTTAATATATACAAATAAAGGTAAATTTGATACATGTGTAGGCTCATTTCATGTTTAAAAATAATTTTGATTCATGTGTGTATTATATATTCATTTCATGTTTACTTGACTTATATATGTGTGTGTGTACAAACTCATCTCATATGTACATATGACTTATATGCATGTGTGTACATGTATAATTTCATGTTTATGATTTCTAGTTTCTTAAATGTCATTGTAATAAATTTCAAGTTTATTAAATGTTACATTTTAATTTTAATTTCAATTTTACACATACACGTACTACATACATTGACACATGGTAGATCAACAACCTCCTAACCCCCCCGAGCAACAACCTATCCCCCCTGAGAATCATCTTATCCCCCTAGATCAACAACCTATCCCACCTCATGAGTTTTATGATCACACTAACTAGGAGATTTAAAAACTTTGGGAATCCCTAACTAGTGGCACATGATCTAGTGTATATAATAGTACATACCAGAGCATCTTGTGATGAGATTCATGGTGTTGCTCCATATTTTGCATAAATTGTCCTTGACAATAAGAGATGATAGGTCTCTTCAGGTCTTTCACTACAACAAGTACATGACTTAGTGTCCAAAGATGTCTCGAAGAGGGAATGTTTCCCTCATTATATTCCACAGAACTTTGTGAAGGGGTTTGCTCCCTTCAAGTGTATAGATCTATAGATGGTTGCACTAATATACCCACACTTCCTTGTTGTTCATGGTCATTATCTAAACAATGACAAACTTCCACTCTATTTTCCATGATAACTTTATGTTGAGGTTCACTTAGGCAGGGTGGTGAACTATACTAATTTACTAGGGCATTTAGGATAGGGACGGGGTAGACTCATTGATAGGCTATTAAGTCATCCACCACATACACATAGGTCGATTGTCAGAGAGAGGGTGCTTGCTATTTCCCCTATATTAGCTCCCTCAATTGACGAGGCCATGTGTAGTACCCAGTTGCTAGGGGTGATTTAGGGAGTTGGAGATATTGTCATAGCTATCAGATCCATATCGAGTGACGAGGTTAGCCAATATTTGATGTCTCATTGACATTTTAGATTATTGTTTGGTGCTTCATCTTCAATAGACTTGTATAGTGCAATAAGAATCCCTTCAATAGCTATCTTAGAGGGTCTCACTAGAGTGTTGGCATGAGATACTATGACCGGTCTGGCTAAGGATCTATTAGATTCATATCTGAGCATCTTAGCATACCCATATTAGATGTTTGAGCTCGTGTCCATGGTAGTATTAGGTCACATCCTTAGTCACAATCCTCTCATCACTCAGGTAGTGGTTGTGTATGAGAAATATGTTAGCAAAGGAGTACTAATCTATTAAAAAAACAAAGCATTAACTAACAAAATTACTATAACATATAAGAGAGACCAAAAGAGAAACCCTCAAATGAGAATATGAGCCATGGAATGACTCTCTCAATGAGATTATTCCCTTGATGTATGAATGAGTCTAATGGATTAGTTTGGTAGGATTATGGGATGTATGCTCAAGCTTCAAACTAGCTTCAATGGAGATTTTTGGGATTTTTGGTGTGGATGTATGAGATTGGTATAAATTTGGTCTTTAAAAGGGCATTATAACTTTAGTTTAAAAGGTTGTGATGAAATGGCTTGGGAGGGGATTCAATTTATAGGCTAAGGGCTTGAGGGATGGATGGCTAAGATGCAAAGAGAGATAAAAGCTTATGGAAGGCTAAGATGCACTCAAAGGGGAGCACATGGATTGTGCTTGTTTAGCACCAATCAGGGAGTGACACATGTCACAGGGTCATTGGGTAGAGGAAAGGGCAAGGATGAGTCAACAAAGGTGGCTCAAGGCCTTAAATGGCCCTCATAATAGCTTGTAAGAGCTTTTAAGGGCATGTAAGAGCATTGAAGGCTTATGGTTGGGATAAAGTTTTATGGGATATTTTGAGGGAGGAGACTTTGATTTGGCTTAGGAAAGTCTTAAGCTCACTTAGGGAATGTGACAAGGTTAGGGGGGGGATTAGGCTTGGATTTAGGATTAGATTAAGGATGTTAGAGATGTGCAAGTGGATGGCATTCATGAGGGTGGGTGAGTTAGTAGCTAAGCTTGGTTAGTATGGGTGGATGGGGTGGATTAGGCTAAATGGAGGATTTAGGATTTATTAGATTTGAGGGCTTCATTTATCAAATAGATTTATTTAATAAATGAGGTTTTTGGAATCAGATAGGAGAATAGGATTAATTGGTAAATAATAGGTTATTTGATTTATCAATTAGGACTATAGATGATTAATTAAATTAATCAGCTAGGGGATGGCAAATGATTAATTAAATAAGAATTTGATTAATGATGCCTTTAGAGATGGCTAAATTAGATTACCAAAGCGGTGTAATCAAATTTAGGTGTCTACAGTGGTCATGGTGGTAGTGCATATCATGATCCACCTACTAACCACTCTTTTTATTTAGAGGGATATACACATACTACAAACCCTTCAACCACTGTAGAGTATGCTCTGAGTTTAGATGTGGGCCTTGATGATGTTGACTTCATCTTGTCAACCATAGGATGGATGGA
This sequence comes from Cupressus sempervirens, assembly GCA_028749045.1. Classification (NCBI taxonomy): domain Eukaryota; kingdom Viridiplantae; phylum Streptophyta; class Pinopsida; order Cupressales; family Cupressaceae; genus Cupressus; species Cupressus sempervirens. The sequence continues at coordinate 316,555,212 of CM053783.1, forward strand.
CTTGTTGACACATGATGATTCTACTTCTATACCATCTCATTTGGTTTGTCCACTTTGCTCATCATAATTATGATGTGTGTCGATCACCAATCATGCCAACATAGATGCATAGATGGATCTAGATGAGGCCCAACAAAATCTAGATATATTGGTGGAAATGATAGATGCTAGGCAATCTAAGTATTATCAAATGGGACAACATCTACATAGGTAAATCTTTTTTTTTTTGTTCATTAAAATTTCAATTGTTTCAAGCTAATAATTTGTGTATACATATCATGCATGTGTAATTATACATTTTGTAATTTGATTTATTGCACATACATGTATTGTAGGGGGACATTCCTCTTGTTACTTCATCTTTGATGCCAGATCGTGTACGTTGTCGAGACTCATTGGATGATGTCAGCAGTGGACAAGTGAATTTTAAATGTTGCATTAGACATGTACACACACACACACACACACACACACACACACACACACACACACACACAGATAACATGATTATGTACATTGATATCACTTTCCCTTTAATATATAAAGGGGTCAACACATCCTCAAAGCATTGTGGTAGTCAATCTTCAGATCGTGTTGTGAGATGTCACAATGATACTCTTGCACATGATGATCTATAGTTTTTTTAAATAGATTATTTGATCTAGACTTTCATCTAGAGAGACATTTATAGATTAGACAAACACTTTATATGCATGTTATTTGTATTTGATTTGATACAGATACAAATTTACACATGCATGCAGTTTATATTTGATATTATCTTCTGAGATCTTGATAGATACATGTTTTTGTTATTTGTTTGATGATTAATGTATATTGTAGACTTGAGAAAGATGTTCGACATGTGTTTTTATGTTTAGGTTCATATACATTTTATGATTGATATACATATATACATTCTAGACATTTCTTTTACATGGTAGATCTTATGTTGGATTATGTCCTAGTATATATATACATTTGATGATTGATGTATATATATGTGATTAATTTTTTTCTATGCAAGTGATATTTAGAGATGATTAAATTCAACATTTGATCTAGATTTTATAATTTACGAGTACATGTGTACATGTGTATGATAGTGTTTATTGTGAAACATGTGTTTGATTTAATTTAAGTTAAATACATGTTTGATAATTTCATTTGTGTCTTAGAATTTGGACAAGTACTTTAGATATTTAGAAATAACATGTAATTTATGGCCTAATATGAACAAGTATCAAGTAATTAGTTACATGTATATCCTAATTAGTTACATAATTCCTAAAGATTAAATATATAGTTCATCCCTTTAATCTGCATGTCCTAATTTCATCCCCTGAAGCCCAATGTTCTAATTTGTTCCACTTAAAACACATATTCTAAAATTAGTTACATAAATGCTAATTTGAATAATTTAAAGATACAAAACACAAGTTGAACTTAAGTAGTTAAACATGAAAGAGCAAATATATAGTTCATTCCCTTAAGGCACATGTTCTAATAAAAGAGTAAAGTTAATGAAAGAGTAAAAGTTCAATAATTAGTTACAAGTCCTAATTTCATCCCCTTAAGACAAGTGTTTGAATTTATTCTTGCTCAAGACACATGTCCTAATTAGTTACATATACTCCTAATTCTGATAATTAGTTAAAAATCACAAATTGAACTTGACAAGTTAAATGAAAGAGTAAAAGTTCAATATAACTAGTTGCAATTCTTAATTTCATCCCCTTAAGACAAGTGTTCAAATGTCTTCCCCCCAAGAGACATGTCCTAATTAGTTACATGTAAGTTCCTAATTTCAATAATAAGTTACAAATCACAATTTGAACTTGACAAGTTAAATGAAGAGTAAAAGTTCAATATAATTAGTTACAAGTCCTAATTTCATCCCCTTAAGACAAGTGTTCAAATTTCTTTCCCTCAAGAGACATGTCCTAATTAGTTACATATAAGTTTCTAATTTCAATAATTAGTTACAAATCACAATTTGAACTTGACAAGTTAAAATGAAAGAGTAAAAGTTTGATTGTAATGTACACCATCCCCCTTCAGACAAGTCTTAATTTCAACCCCTTAAGACAAGTCCTAATCCCATCCTCTTAAGACAAGTCCTAATTAGTTCAACCAAATTTCAAATTGTGCCAAATTGTTGAACCAAATTTCAAATTTCAAATTGTTGAAGTTGTTTCAAATTACAAGTTGTTTCTATCTCATATCAAGTGGGTCAACTCGTTGTTGGATAACATTTAATATTTTCCCATGATCATCATTATCGAGCCTTCACTTATGTATTCTAGATCCTTTGATTGGACAAAGAGTTAGACCAGTGGCAATAACATGGTTACTATACTGATATACCTTCTTGTTAGGTTGATAATCAATGAAATGAATCCCATTTTTAAGTACTCTTTTTTGTTTCAAATATGTTCTTTGTATAACAACAAAACCTGCATACACATTTAAAAAATACCATATAGATTAAAATTACTTACTAAATATATGTACACATATCTAAATATACATCAATTAAATATGTCAATGAATTTGAATTCATAAAAAACATGGATGTATACATGATTCAACTATACTAACTTGTGGGAAACATGATTCCATCACTTATTTCAGTCTTTGTTAGCTTCTCTCTTTCCATGGTGCAACACAATAAATAATAGCGAACACCTTCTATGTTTTCAGATTTTGTCATGACTGCAAAAATATTGCCTACAAGTATATGTATAAATTCCATGTAAATGAGTATAGATTATGAATTTACCAAAATTATGAAACAAATACATGTACATATACATACATACTAACTTCGATCAATCCTTAAATATGGTTATAATCACTAGAAATCAATGGAATATCATCATAGTTTTCATCCTCAGACTCATTCATATTAATAACATCTAGTAGAACCAAAGTCCATTCACCCACATATCCACATTCTTGATTAATGCAACCATCATAGATTTGATCAATGCAATTAGGACAAAAACATGAGTATTCTCTAGTGTACAATGACCACACATCACTATTTGTACTGATAACTAAATGCAAAGATCATGTCGTCTTGATCTTCTTGCATGCATGTATTGATATTCTATCGACACCTGAATGTAAGGGCCATACATACATATAAAAAATGAGTTAAACATGTGTACATAATAGTTATCACCTAACATATTAAATGCAAATTTGATTCAATTTAAATATTCAAATTAATTTATACTTGATACCTCCCAAAACACTTTGAATGGTATGACTTGATCCTCTTGTGATGACATGTTATCTGTATTTGTTGGCACCGTAAAATGTATTTTGCACCACTCAACCACATCATGAGAATTACTAATGTGATATCTTTTATAGTCCATTTGATACTTTATTAAAGCATGTTTGATACAAGCTCCTACACCATCATGCTCACCCTTTCCATGTCCACTCTAAAAAAACTCCAAATGTGTGGTATATTAAGGTATCGATGATATCTATGTAATGCATAAAATGGTCTAGCTGATTTAAATTGTGTTGCACATCCATCTGACCATAAAAAATGTTTTTATATTTTTATGCCTTTGTTTTTCAAATATTCAAAAAATGTCTTAAAACAATTTTCCACAAAATGTTTGCCGTGCTCTTTATCATCACTACTGTAAAAGTGACACTCTTTTTAATGAATTGTGCTTGATATGTAATTTCCACACCATCCAAATTGATTTGTGCATGTCGATAAGACACATGAACTATAATAGTAACTTGATCTATAAAGTAGTGTTCCACTTGAAGTTGTTTTTGAGGAACAAAAGAGTAATTCATAGCAAAGTTAACAATGGATAAAATTGTTCTAAGTGGGAAAGTTTCTCTTAGTGTTTGAAGCTATTTTTCTTTCCACCTAGAAAAAAAATCATGTTGTATATATGGTTGAATCAATTTATGAAAAATTGACATAAATTCTCCAACAGGTATCTCTTCCTCTACATATTTCAACCTTTTTTATTCTTTTCCAACTTTATGTACTTATATCTATCGGTATCTTCATCTCTCCAGGTTACCACATGTTTCACAAGTTCCTCTTATACAATCTATTTCAGCTATTGCACGATCATCTAGCTTTTCACATAAGATTGAGGTTATGAAATGACTCATTTGTTGAGAAAAAGAATTTTGAGAACCAAGAATTTCTTCTATCATCTTTCAGAACCCTTGATAGTACATATCAAATTCAACATGATATCAACAAAAAAACATTTTAAAATATTTATTTATCTTCATATAATAGGGCTTCAATCTTATAGACATTGTTTGTCCAATCTTTGTGTTAGTATTTAAATTATAAATCGAGAGATACAATTCATGTTGTGTGACATCTAGCCAATGTTTTGCGTGTTGTAGATATTCCTTAGGCTCAATCATCTACTTGATGATATCTCTTCTATTTGGTAAAGGACAATTATTATCAATCCAAAATTGAATAACTAAGTTCTTAACCATTTCCCCAATCCTATTAGATCAAGGAGCTCTACACATTAGCGCCCATTTGCCTTCTAATGTACTATCATCCAAATTGTTTCTCCTTTTTAGATAATGTAATACTTTCTTCTAACTATACTTGATATGAGATGATAGTGAAGAGATCTATCTTTTTGGGATATTTTCTTATTTAAAATAGATGTTAGTATCACTCTTCATGCAATAGATTTATTTGCAGATCTAGTTTTTTCCCAATGGAATGTAATCCTTCCTTAGCACTTTCAACAATATATTTTTGTAATTTAGAAGTCCTCATCTTTTTTATACTTGTATCTATACCCAATAGTTTCAAAGGTTATTTTAATTTATCTTTAAGAAGTGAAATTGATAATAATTGAGTTTTTTCCACTCTATCAAGATTCTCAAATTATGCAATTATTTTCTTGGACTTTTTATTTAATTTCCTCTTCGTAGTATGTGTAGGTTGACTAGCATATTCTTTCCAAATTTCCACATCCATTTAAATTAAATGATCTATGTTTCCATGACTAATTTTTCTCTTCAATCTTTTAGCTAGATTAACATTCTCATTTGTTATTTAATCTCGGGCTGCAAAAAAAAAAAAAGAGCCTTAAGATACAATATTTTTAGAGGACATTTATATATATCTATATATATATACATAACTTGAAAAATTATATAATTTTATCTAAATCCCAACATCTACAAATATTATATATTTTCAACTTTTAATTTGAACTAAAGAGCTCGATGTACACACTTCTTTGACCTTGGGATGATCCTTCTTTGATATTCATTGCTTCAACTTCAATTTCCTCTTGTCCAACATTTCCATCATCGACTACGACACACTATTGATATAAGATTATTTTGAAGTGAAGAACCTGTAATGGAACAATCATTATTTTGCAAATGATGTCAAACCTGCTACCTGCTAGCGAGACAATTGCTTTTTGGTCTGAAAGCTACCATTTAGTTGATTGATGAAGAGGATTTTAAAAGAGGAGATAAAAAATAGCACCTAGAGAAAGCTTGAGTTATTTGGTATGTAAAAGAAGCACTAAGACCAAGTAAGACATTGATACTATAGTGTATTTATTATCTACTTCAAGTCTAAAATGAAATATTACTCAAGTTAAGACTAGAAGAAGATCAAGTATGAAGAGTTTTTTCCAAGCCTTGCTAAGCAGTCAAGGCAAGCCAAGCAGAAATTAGTGGAAGTCGAGTGAAAATCAAGAGATGGTGATCAAAGATGAAAAACAATTCAAGTCGAGTGATTGTTAGTATATGCCAAGTAAAGTTTAGTTGGTGCCGAGCGTTAGTAAACTTTAGTGTTTGTCGAGTGAACTAGTGTTGGCTGAGTGAAAGAATAATATAGATGTTGAGTGACAATATATTGATGTTGAGTGCCAATAAATGTGTTAAATCAAAGATTTGACAAATTTGAGTCAACTATTTTATTTTCTTGAATTGTGTGAAGCGTGTGGAAGATAACTATGGTGAGCTAGTGGCATAGAATTCAAGGTAAACCATTTTGAGGTGAATTCAAAAAAGATTGTAGAAGAAGTTTCTAGAGGAACCAAATGTAAACGTGGGTAGATTCATTGTATCCTACCTAACTGTAGAATGGATGATTGTGGTTAAGCAGCAAAAGATCTTAATTCTATATTTATAGAGATAGTTGGTCAAAAGTAAAGGTTGTAATGTGAGAGAACCTAAGGAAGATAAGGAGTGTAGGGTATTGCTTCATTCAGTAGTCGAACAAAAGTGACTACAATTGACATGCAAAGAAAGAAGGCTTAATAGTATGAATTCTTGAAGGGTGAACAAGCTATTAAAGCTGAAGTATGTGAATGCCAAGTAGAATGGAAGATTGAAATAAAGATTTGTAATCTACAAGTGAGTTGTAATTTATTATCAGATCAAGCCTTACTATTAGTTTCTAATCATTGTATCAGTCTAGGGTAAATCCTTTGGATTAAGGTTTACCTAATAGTCATTTATAAATCCTTTAACTAGGTGACATTCTAATGGAATGGTCTAAATTCCTCTAACAAGGCTCACTCCTAATAGGGTGATTAAAATCCTTTAACCAGTCACATTTAAAAATGTGTATTGTAATCTTTAATAGGGTTGGCCTTTTATAGGGCATCACTTCAAAAGATTGAGAATTAGTAGCATGTTTTTGGTGGTTTTTCTCAAATTAGGTTTCCACATAAAATCCTTGTGTCAAATTGTGTGAATGATCTTATGTTGTTTCATGTTTACATTTTTGCAAAGTTGTTTTCACCTAGACAGTAACCTATAAAGTTTAAGTATTGTATGATCTAATGGATGCATGGATGATAAGATTTTATGGATATGGGTCTACTAAGAATTGAAAAGTTTTATTTGTACATTTGGACCTTGGATAGCTGATTCACCCCGCCTCTTAGAAATTCTAAAGAATTCCAAAAATTGGTACGAGGGCCACATAGTGCTTAAGAGGACTAGTTTAAAGGCACTAGAAGCAAAAGATCAAGAGGCCCAAAAGAGAGGTACCCAAGCTCAATGAGGAGAATTTTCCTACATGGAAAAGTTTGATGAAGCTACACCTAGTAGGTCTTGGAGACCATGCACAATCTACTATCGTCACCAAGTATGTTGACCCTCGTGGAGCCCTAACTGAATTATCAAGGATCTAAAGAAGAAGAAAGAACACAATCAGGCAATATTGGAGATTGCATCTACCCTAAGCTACATTGAGTTTGATGACATCAAGGAATGTGATATTGCTAAGAAGATAGAGGATGTTATAGAAAATATTTATGGTGGAGACAAAAATGTACTAAGAGCCAAATCTCAAAGTCTTAGAGGTAAGTTTGATGATATGAGAATGCAAGAATGTGAGAATATCGTTCAATACTATGCCAAAGTAAAAGAAGTATTCAATGTTATTAGAGGAGAAACTAGTAAGATTGAAGACGAGACTGTGATCAACAAAGTACTAAGAACCTTGTTGCTCATCTATGCTATTAGAGTCTCTGCCATACAAGAACTAAGGTGCACACCTGGTAATGATTTGACCCTTGAAGGATTGGTACATAGACTCACTACCTTTGAACTCTCTAATTTTGATAATTTCAAATCTGAGAACGTTGAATCTACTTTCAAAGCTAAACTATCATTAAAAGAGCCTAAAGAGAAGAAGAAAAAGGTAAAATATGTTTCTAGTAATAGTGATATAGATGAGGAAGATGTATAACAACTTCAAGCACTGCTAGCAAGGAGATTTCATTGAGGCAAAGGAAAATTCAAAGTTAAGTTACCTATCACATGTTTTAATTGTAATGAGGTTGGTCATATTGCCACTAGATGTCTAGAGAAGAAGAACAATAGAGGTGGAGATAAATACAAAGGTAAAAGGGATGAGGACAACAAAGATTACAAAGATAAAGGCAAGAAGTCTTTCTACATTTTCAAGGAGGAAACCAAAGATGGATTTGACGACCATGATGATGAAGTGGTGTATGTTGCAATGAAGGATGATTCTGATGAGGATGAGGCAACTGTACTAGTATCTTGTATGAACAAGAGTGATAGATGGATCATTGATAGTGGGTGTTCACATCACATGACTAGAAACAAAAGCAAGTTCATTACCCTTAATTATTATGATGGAAATAGTGTAAGGTTTGGTAATGATGCACCTTATCTGATAAAAGGAAAAGGATCTATCAAAATCACAAAAAAGATCATGTGTGACAATGCTTATTATGTAGAAGGACTTAACTATAATTTGTTGAGTGTGTCACAACTGAATAGTTTAGGTTATAAAGTTGAGTTTGAGAACAAGATAGAAAAGTTCTGTGACATTGATAAGAAACTAATTGGGAAAGGTGATCAAGATAAAGGTAACCTATTTTATCTTGATATGAATAATGCTACTTGTCTTGTTGTAGAATTCAATGATGTGTGGTTATGGCAAGAGGTTATGTTATGCTAACTTTGATAACTTAGTTAGTATTAGTAACATGAAAAGAGTCAGAGGTTTTCCTAAACTGAAAAAACTTGACAATATGATATACAAACAATGTCAGTTATGCAAGATGACAAGATCTAGTTTTAAGAGTAAGACTCACACCTCTAAAGAAATTCTAGAGATTGTTCATATTGATTTGTGTGGACCAATTTATTTGGAAAGCTACAAAGGTGATAAGTACATTATCCTATTTGTTGATGATTATTCTAAGATAATGGCTGTTATGTTTCTGAAATAGAAATCTAATGGTTTCCAAATGTTTAAGTGGTACTTAGCTAGAGTTGAAAAGGAGATAAACAAAAGTTTGAAATGTCTAAGATCTGACAGAGGTGGAGAATTTACATCAAATGAGTTTGAGATGTTCTATGATGACAGAGGAATCAAAAGACAAACTTATGTACCTAGGGCCCCTCCACAAAATAGAATTGTTGAAAGAAGGAAGAAATCTGTAATGTATTGTGCTAGGACACTCATGATGGAGAAGAATATTTCTTTGAAATACTAGATAGAGGTTATAAGTATAACTATCTATACCTTGAATTGTGTGCAAGTCAAGAAAGATACTCATTCAACATCTTTTGAATTATGGTATAGATACTCACCCAATATAAAATATTTTAAGGTATTTGGAAGCAAATTTGACATTCTTAAGGATTTAAGGAATGGAAAATTAGATGTTAAAAGTGAATAAGGTATATTCCTTAGCTATTCCACAAGAAGTAAAGCTTATAAGTGTTTAAATACTAACACTAACAAAGTTGTGGAAAGTGCAAATGTGAAGTTTGATGAATATACAGAGGTGCATGAAGCTGAACCTATGAAGGAACCTGAAGAGTACAAATCATTTGTATACTTTTATGAAGGTATGCCTACTGATGAAGATGTTATAAACTAAGTTGCAAATCAACAACAAGTCTTAGTGACTATCGAGTCATATACAATGAATGTCAAGTTGCATTTAGGAACTAAGCTACAGTCAGGAGTTGAGTTGTAAATAGAAGCTAAGGCAAATTCTAATTCTGAGATCAGTGTACATGAAAGAGATGTTGAATCACCTGATAGAGAAATACATAGTGATTCTGAAGTTGACAGACCTATTGAAAAAAGAAGAGCAAAACCAAGATTGTCAAAGTATGTCAAGAGACATCACCCTGTTGAACAAATTATTGGAGATAAAGATGCTAGATCAGTAAAAAGGAATAGGTAGAGAAGTGATATATGTTTGTTGAGCATGCATGAGCTTAAGTTGGTAAAAGATGCCTTAGAAAATGAGGATTGGAGCAAAGCCATGAAAGAAGAAATTGAGCAAATTGAGAAGAACAAAACATGGACTCTAGTTCCCAAACCATAGGAAAAGAATGTGATTAGAATCAAGTGGGTGTACAGAAACAAGTTAGATGAAAATGGTGAAGTCACAAGGAATAAGAAAAGATTAGTTTGTGAGGGGTATGCATAAGAAGGAATAGACTATGGAGAAACATTTTCCCCTATTGTAAGATTGGAAGGAGTAAGAACTCTGCTTGCTTATTCTGCACACAAAGGTTTCAAAGTTTATTAGATGGATGTGAAGTCAATATTTTTTAATGGTATATTAGAAGAAGTGGTTTATATAGAACAACCAGAAGGATTTGTTGAACATGGTATGTAGAGTACACAAAGCTTTATATGGTTTAAAGAAAGCCCCTAGAGTATGGTACGAAAGGCTTCACAATTATCTTGTGAAGATTGGATTTGAGAAGACTGATGATAACAACAATCTATACTTGAAGACAAAAGGAGGTAAAGGTATTTTACTAGCTAAATTTTTTGTGGATGATATCATATTTGGAGCTCAAGATACATTATGTAAGGCATTTGAAAATGAAATGAAGAAAGAATTTGAGACGTCTATGTTTGGAGAGATCAAGTTCTTTGTTGGTTTGCAAGTCTATGTACGTGAAAGAAATATTGAAAACATTTGGATTGAATGATTCCAAACCGGTTAGCATATCTATGGTGATAGGACACAAGTGGTCAAAGAATGATGTTTCAACTAATATGAATCAAACATTGTAAAGGTATATGATTGGAAAATTACAATATGCAGTGCATAGTAGTCCTAACATTGTATTATCTGTTGGGATTTTTGCAAGATTCTTTGCTAATCCTAAGGAGAATCATTTGATGGTTGTGAAGAGAATTATGAGATATATGAAAGGAATAGAAGACTATGGTCTATACTTCAAGAAAAATGAAAATTTTGAGTTGAGAGCCTACACTGATGTTGAATGGGCTAGAAACATTGATGACAAAAAGAACATAGGCAGTGGACCATTTTTCTTAGGAAAGAGGTTGGTCACCTAGACTAGCAAGAAACAAAATTGCATATCTCAATCTAATGTTGAAGATGAATATGTGGCTGTAGCAGTAAATTGTACAAATATCGTATGGATCAAACAACTACTCAAAGGTATGAAGGAATAAATCACTAAACCTGTGGTGCTTTATTGTGATAATACAAGTATTATAAATATATCAAAGAACCCTGTGATGCACAAAAAGACTAAGCACATTGAAATCAAGTATTATTACTTGAGAGAGTTAGTTCAAGAAAAAGAAGTGAGGATGGAATATGTGAATACAAAAGAACAAATAGTTGATATCTTCACAAAAGCTTTATCTAAGGATGCTCATGAGTATCTTAGAGGTAAACTAGGGGTGATACCCTTGTCTAAAGCTACTTAAGAAGCATAAGTAGTGCCCTACATCAATTGAGTTGAATGTTGTATCTTACAACTTGATGCAATGGATATTACTTTAGGAGCTGCCTAAAGCAATGAAGGAGTTGAATTAGAAGATTCATGGTCACATGAAAGGTGTCAGAGGGAGAATTTGGAATTGATTATATTTGCATAGAGAGATGACAAGTCTTTGGAATTGTTTTCAAAGAGGGAGAAATAACTAGATAGAGGGAGATATAAGATTGTTGACATATACCTAGTAAGAGGGAGAAAGTACTGAGGGAGATATAAGAAAGACCAGATAGAGATAGATACCTGAATATCAGAAAGAAGGAGATATAAGTCAGATGGAGAAGATACAGTAAACTTGACAATTTTCACATTGCCATAAATAGAGGAAGAACATATACTACACTAATAGAGAGATAAATTTCAAAGATTTATTTTCTTTTTAGTATTGGTTTGCCATCAATGCCAATGAGGGAGATTGTTGGTATAAAATTGTTTTGAAGTGAAGAACCTGTAATGGAACAATCATTATTTTGTCAATGATGTCAAACCTACTACCTACTAGTGAGACAATTGTTTTTGGTCTGAAAGCTATCATTTAGTTGATTGATGAAGAGGATTTTAAAAGAGATAACAATAACACCTAGAGAAAGGTTGAGTTATTTGGTATGTAAAAGAAGCACTAAGACCAAGTAAGACATTGATACTATAGTGTATTTCTTATCTACTTAAAGTCTAAAATGAAATATTACTCAAGTCAAGACTGGAAGAAGATCAAGTATGAAAAGTGTATGCCAAGCCTTGCAGAGCAATCAATGAAAACTAAGCAGAAATCAGTGGAAACTGAGTGAAAATCAAGAGATGCCAGGCAAAGATGAAAAAAAGTTCAAGCCGAGTGATTGTTAGTATACATCGAGTAAAGTTTAGTTGGTGCCGAGGATCAGTAAAATTTAGTGTTTGCCGAGTGAACTAGTGTTGGCCGAGTGAAAGAATAGTATAGATACTGAGTGATAACATATTGATGCCGAGTGCTAGTAAATGTGTCGAATCGAAGATTTGACTAATCTAAGATGACTATTTTATTTTCTTGAATTGTGTGAACTGTGTGGAAGATAACTATGATGAGCTAGTGGCACAAGATTCAAGGTAAACCATTTTGAGGTGAATTAAAGGAATATTGTACAAGAAGTTTCTAGAGGAACCAAATGGAAAAGATGGTAGATTCATTGTATCCTACCTAACCCTAGAATGGATGATTGTTTTTAAGTGGAAAAAGTTCTTAATTATCTATTTATAGAGATAGATGGTCAAAAGAATAGGTTTTCATGTGGAAGAACCTAAGGAAGATAAGGAGTCTAGGGTATTGCTTCATTCAATGGCTGAATGACTACAATTGGCATGCAAAGCAAGAAGGCTTAATAGTATTAATGCTTGAAGGGTGAATAAGGTATCAAAGCTAAAGTGTGTGAATGCCAAGCTGAATGGAGGACTGAAACAAAGATCTATAATCTATAAGTGAGTTGTAATTTATTATCAAATCAAGCCTTACTGTTAGTTTCTAATCATTGTATCAGTCTAGGGTAAAACCTTTGGATTAAGTTTGACCTAACAGTCATTTTAAAATCCTTTAACCGGGTGACATTCTAATGGAATGGTCTAAAGTCCTCCAACAAGGCTCACTCCTAATAGGGTGATTGAATTCCTTTAACCAGGTCACATTTAATAGTGTGTATTGTAACCTTTAATAGGGTTTGCCTTTCATAGGGCATCACTTCAGAAGAGTGAGAATTAGTAGCATGTTATTGGTGGTTTTTCCCAAATTGGGTTTCCATGTAAAATCCTTGTGTCAAATTGTGTGAATGTTCTTATGTTATTTCATGTTTACATTTTTGCAAAGTTGTTTTGACCTAGGACAATAACCTACAAAGTTTAAGTATTGTATGATCTAATGGATACATGCATGATGAGGTTTTATGGATATGGGTCTACTAAGCATTGAAAAGTTTTATTTGTAGATTTGGACCTTGTATAATTGATACACCCCCCCACCTCTCAATTATTTTAAAGAATTTCAACACAAATGCAATATAACAAATAAAATCAAGCAAGTTTGTAAGGGGAAATGTCTCTAAAATTAAGAATTAGAGTTATAAATTTTTCCTAGACCTAGAAATCTAGAGAGAGATTGTACTTGCAAGAGATGTGTGTACCTATTTGAGCTTGGGAGGAACCTTCTTCAACCTTAGCAAGTTATCTTGGTTGACTACATCTTAAATATTCATAATTTAATAAACCCTAATCCTAAATATTCTTAATTTAATAAATCCTAATCTTTAATTAATAATAACCCTAATTTAATATTTACTACATTCCTAATTGAATAAACCCTAATCCTAACTATATAAAACTCTATCTAATAAGATTGTACACTATAAATAAGAAACACACTCAAAAAAAAATTGTACATATGTACCTTGCCTCTTATAGTATCTTGCTAAAGTTTTTTGATGATTTTTATCTTCTTGTTCCTCTATTTTTTTTCGTGCATGCTTATTTACTCTTTTTTCTCTATTTCCCATCACAATTTCTTCTTCCAAAATTTAGAAACAGAGAAGCTGAAAATATTTCCTCCCTCCCAATTGAAATGTGAAGTATCTAATTTATTTTGATTCTAAAATGAATAATTATTTATATGGGAATCAATTTTTTTTTTTTAAAACCCCAAAAAGGGAAACTAAAGTTTTGATAGAAACTACCTAAGTAGTAAAGATCCTAATAAGACTTAGAGGTTTATTTTATACAAGCCCCTTGCAGGGTCCTAGGGAAGAATCCTAGGTGCTCACAATATAGGGTGGGGTCAAGGGGCAACACCCTTGTGAGGGATGTCAGGGGAAACACCCTCGAAAGCTCAAATGTGTTTATTATTATAAAAGGTATCAGGAGCTATCTATCTATTGGATGATATATTCTAGCCCTAATTTTTGTAAGTGGAAAAAATCTTGTATAAAATGACTTAGGGTTAGGGATTTGATGATGTATGATGAAATAGTAGCTTCGTGCGATGGTATTGAGTCGTAAGGGATTGCATATTGCAATTAGGTTGTAGTTATTAGATAATAAGAATATTGGACTTGTTTCTTGGTGGATTTAGCCCAAGGACTAGGTGAACCACATCAAATATTTGTGTCTTGTGTTCTCTTCTATGTATATTATGATTTTCTAGTATTGGTTATATTTTTCATGCAATTGTTATTTTTGTCTCTTTAATCCTAACATGTGGTTGATATTTAGGATCAAGAGAGAAGTATGTTGATCGAGTTACTCTTACATGATAATAATAGAACATAAACGAAAAAAAATTTCTACTTTAATTTTTTTATATCATCCATGCTACAATTAATGAACAATTTTTTTGTGTTTGAAGAAACAAGTTTGGAATCAAAGAAGCCAATGTAATTTAGTTTATGTTGAAATTTTGTGAAGCTTGAAAAATACAATGTCAAATATGATTTTTTTTTTTCATGGATAAAAGGTCAAGGCCCTATAGATTATGTTATAAAAGATAAAGATATAATGTCTTCGTGCAAATGGGCACTAGTATGAAAGAACAAAGAAAGAAAACCTCTAGTCTTGCCCAAGACAAAGGTCTTATGCATTACATTATTAAAAGGGATATACCCCAATTTTGTTACAAATTCTTTCAAACTATTTACAATAATTACTACTTTCCTTCAATTTTTTTGGGTATTGTATATTAGTGGTATGAAGATTTGGACCTTCAAAAATATAAGCATGCCATGAAATATTCTTAAAATTTGTGATTAACTTTTTGCATTCACCTTATCCAAGTTGTTTAGGTCTTGGGTAATGCTAAGATGTGCCTCTTTGTGATTCCTATTCTCTGCAATCAAAACACTACTCAAAAGAAATTTTGGTGTTAGTGTGAGTGTTAGTACTCGAAATAAATATAATTTGAAGGAGTTAGAACATCTGTCTTTAGATAATTGGGATTTCTTAGTTAACATATTATTAATTTGTTTCGTCATTTATTGGGGAGTTTTGATTTTAGCTAAAGTTTGGATCCTAATATATGACCTCATTTATTGAAGAGCTTTTAATTTAACTAAAATTACATTCCAAACCTGAGTTCTTGTGAACTGTTGATAATAGTCTATTTGGGCTAAAACTAAGAGCATGTTAGAATGTTTAGAATAATTGAGAGGGGGGTTAAATCATTCATCGAAGGTCCAAATTACCAATTGAATAAACAAAAAATTAAACTAATTCAAATCCAACCATCCATTAACTTAGCCTTTACAACAAATTATCAATAACATCAACTGGCAGTCCACTGTCCTAATAATAATAGACTTGCAGAATGTAAAACATTAACAGTAAATCGCCACAAACAATATCCACACAAGGTTGACACTAGGATTTAACATGGAAACCCAATTTGAGAAAAACCACCAGTAACATGCCACCAATATTTTCACTCTTCTAAAGTGAACTCTGTTAGGAGCCAACCCTATTAGAGGTTACAAAACACATTGTTAAATGTGACCTTGTTAAAGGATTTAATCACCCTGTTGGGGGTGGCCTTTTTAGAGAACTTTAGAACATTCCATTAGAATGCCACCTTGATTAAAGGATTTACATATGGCTCTTAGGTCAACCTTGATTAAAGGATTTCAATACTGATAAAATGGTTAGAAAGTAACAATAGGTTTTGATTTGACAAATGCAACTCACTTTGCAAATATATATCATAGTTTAGCTCACATGATGATCCATTGACTAGCCTTCATTGTCATCTTAGTCTCTAATTCACTTGGCAACCCTTCAAGCAATAACTCTTCACCTCTTCACAACTCTTATAAGCCTCCTTAAATTTTCCAATCAATATCTTCAACAACTACTCCAACCTTATTTGGTTAGCCCTTGTACCTCCTTAAATAGGTAGTTCTAATATTTTGCCACTTAAACAGCACTACAGATCTTAGGGTTTCACTTAGATTCCACACATATAATGAATATGTCCCTCTTCTTTTCTAGAAAATTCTCCATGAATCCTTGCATAGAAACACAAAAACATAGTTTCCCTTGATTTAAATAATCTAGGTCATCCATCCTTATCTTCAACATGCTTTTCATATTCCAAGAGATCAACTATGTTAACTAGAAATAATGATTTCCTCATAAACAATCAATTGTTGTCCCTTAGCCAACATCGTGTTCTAACATTTGGTCATCAATGGGTTACTTAGTTACTACTAACAATTTCTATTTGACGCATATACTGACGCTCGGTCAACACTACTTCTTCTTGGCACATACTATGGCTCGGTTGATACTAACATCACTCGATAAACACTTCAAGTTCCTTAATCTTCTTCTCTTTTGCTCAATCAAGCCTATGTATTTGGTCAATCTTTGATTACTTCTTCAAGGCTTCAGTACAACTATCTTCTACACTTGTGGCATCATTAAACAATCACTTTATCTTGTCAAAGTCTAACTAATCAAGTGCCCATTGTAGTTTCTTCTCATAACTCAACCTCTTCTCTAGGTGTTATTTTTATGTCCAACTTATCAAATCCTCTTCATCAACCATCTAGATATGGCACTTAAATTTGATAGAAAAATCTCTCGCCAAGAAGGTTTCGTATCAATGACAACATAATAATTGTTCCAATTGTAGTTTCCAATAGAGTGGACTAGGGTTCTAAAAATGCGAAATTGAATACAAGGTTTAACAATGAGGGCTAAACCTAAAGGGTTAAACCACTCTAACTATCTAGTCATAATTTTTCTTGATAGGGGGTAAATGATTATCAAATAATCTATCCAAGTAATACTTATTATGATAGGAGGGGTTTTATGAGACATCAGATTAAAATTTATTATTAATGAGAAAGGTTTAGTTGTCTATTCCTAAATTCGTTAAAGAATCCACCTTCTTGTTACCTTCCCCATATGTATATTGGATTATGATTTCTTCAAATTTATCTATGAGGATTAGAGCATTTTATATTTTGGAGTTTAGTATCTAGTTTGAAGTGCTTCTTTTCCTAATTGCATTTAAAATAGTCTGAGACTCCCCTTCTATAATTAATTTCTTGATTCCCAGACTCAAGCTAATATTCAAGCCTTCTATTAATACTTCTAGCTTTGCTAAATTATTTGATGTAATTCCTAGAGATTTAGCTCTTTTAAATAGACCAAGATGAAGGAGATGAGATGAGGTGGCTTATCCCTGCTTTGTCTAGATTACCTTTGGAGGCTCCATCAAAGTTCAATTTACACCATCCTATTGGTGAGGGACTCCTTTTGTAGGAAGCTCTAGCTTTCTTATTAGTTTTGGGGTAAACCATTGGTTTATTGGTAAGGTTGGTCCAATTCTTTCTCATATAGCATCTCATTCTGAGAAGGAGCATTCCTCCTTGATAGAGTTCTTGAGGTTTTTGTTAATGACTTCTACTATACATGGTTCCACTTTGTTAAGGAAGGATTTTAGACCCATTTCCTTGTTAAAAATTCTCCTATTTCTTTCTTTCCAAATTTCCCATAATAGGATTGACAGGGAAATTTTCCATAAGTTATTATAGATCTTGGAATGTCCATCTTTAGGCCAATTGTTTAATTGATCCTATAGTTTTTTTGTGGAGGGTTGTGGACCAGTCAAGCTTATTGCATAACCAATTCCAATATTCCCTAGCAAAGTCACTCTGAAGCAATAAGTGTTCAGAGGTTTCATAATGATTTTTTTAAAGGGGACATCTTGAGGGGCCTTCAAATCATATTTTCATAAATTTGCCTACCATGAGGATTTCATTTTGCTAGCCTGCCCATAGGAATATTCCTACTTTAGGAAGGTAGGTTGGATCCCAGCATAGAGCCGAGGGGATTGTTAGAAACAATAGTCAACCAAGATAACTAGGGGGGTGGGGTGGGGGGGGGGGGGGTGTGAATCAATTATCCAATAATTAAAACATTTATCAACCTTAAACAATCTTATCCATTCAACCAAAGTAAACAATAACCATAACAAGATGCACATAGACTATAATAACCCCAACAGGTTATAAATTCATGAAACACAAAATCCTTCTCAAATCCAATTATTTGACATTTTATCAAACACTTTGTAAGAAAGAGATATATTGAATATGTAAATTCTGATTGCTTTCTAAATGCCAAACTTCAATAAATATGCTTCCAAAGAACATGCCAAACAACCAACAATGAAGATGTAATTGTTTACAAATAGGAAAATATGCATCTACATTAATAAGATATGAGGGCAAAAAATTCTAATATAAATTAGATTACAATAGATTTTACAAACCCTACCAATGCCCTAAATATCTACTCTCAAACAATGCAAAATGTAGTAGATAAAAAACTAGAATTGCTCCAAAAACATGAATTTTCCTGTAGCAAATCACAGTAGCAAATTCCAACTTATTCCTTACTCCACAAAGCTGGCCCTAGGCCACAAATTTGGCACAATAAAAAGACTAATTTGTCTTCTCCAATAGTCACAACCCTTCGAAAGATATCTCACCACCTCAGTTATGCAAATCAATGAGAGTGTTTGTTCCCAATGATCAATATAACAACTGCAGAAACCCTTAGCTCCACAAGATATCTAGAGGAATAGATGTCAACACATTCAATGCTCAATAATGAGACTACCCTCCCTATTTATTCTTTTCCTTCACCCTTCTAGAAGGAAATAAAATATTATTAAATTGCACTCTCTAGAAGCTTCCCCCTTCGAAGGCAATAATTAGTTGTGCTTCTAGAAAATGTACTCTCTAGAAGCTTCCCCCTTTCCAATACAATAATTAGTTGTGCTTATAGAAAATTAAATTAAATTAAGTAAATACAAAGTCACATTTTAATTTTAATTTATTTAATGATTTTATAAGAAATTAATTTAATCAATTTCTCCTTATTTCTCCACTTAGCCTTCAGAGAACTTAAAGGCTAAGAACTCCACTAAGATGCTAAAAATATGGGGAAATTACAGTTCACCCCTCTTGAAATTGCTTGTCCCCAAGCAATCTCAACTCTGGATGCTGCAAAATTTCTTCATTCTCCCAAGTGGCATCCTCTATTGGTAGGTCCTTCTACTTCATGAAGTACTCCCTGATAGTACGTCTCCTCAAATTCCTCTCCCTAAACTCAATGATAGCCTCTGGTACTAAAACTAATTTCCCCTCATTGTCCAAGGGTGGAAGCACTTAGAAGAAACAATTTGGTGTCCAAATGCCTTTTTGAGATGTGACACATGAAAAATATTATTGACTCTACTCTCTGCCAGTAAATCCAACTCGTAAGCCACCTCTCCAACTCTCTTGATCACCCTAAAAGGCCCATAATAACATGGCTTAAGTTTTTTAGCACCACTCTTCTTGAGAGTGGACTGACGGTAAGGCTACAACATCAAATATACCATATCACCTACCTCAAAATTCCACTCAGTCCTCTTCTAATCAACATACTACTTTTGTTGATTATGTGTCTTGGTGATATTATCCTTAAGAGCCTTCATAATGTCCTGACTCTCCTATAATAAGCCTCCAACACTGGACACTCTACTATCTAATAGCAATAAATCCATGAAACTAGGTGCCTCATATCCATATAATGCCATGAATGGTGAAATCTAGATAGACATGTGCTAAGTGAAATTATAACAATATTCACATAGATATATCCACTTAACCCAAGGCTTCTATTGCCCTGCTTTGTAATTCCTAAGATATCCCTCCACCCATTTGTTCACTATCTCTATCTGACCATCTGTTTAGGGGTGGTAGCTAGTACTAAAAGTGAGTTTTGTCCCACACAATTTGAACAACTCCTGCTAGAAGTGACTCATAAACCTGTTATTCCTATCATTGGTAATGCTCTGAGGTAAACCATGCAACCTAAATACCTTTTTGAAGAATAAATATGCCACCAATGTAGTAGTTTATGTAGTGTTGATTAGGAAGAAGTGGGAAAACTTTGTAAGTTGATCAACAACAACATATGTACAGTCTCTACCTTGGGCTCTCGATAGTCCTGTAATGAAGTCCATGGATAAACACTCTCACTTCCTATCAGGAATCAAAAGTGGCTTAAGTAAGCTGGCTGGGTAAAAGTGCTCCTATTTATTCTATTGGAAAGTAGGACACTCTCCAACATATTGCAACACCTCATCTTTGAGCCCTTTCCATGAAAAATGCTCACAAATTTGTTGGTAGGTTTTTTAAAAACCTAGATGTCCTGCCATAAGTGAGTCATGATAAACTCTCAACAACATCCTCTTCACCTTTGACCCTGGCAACAAATAAATGCACCCTTTGTAAATGATGATCTCATTCATAAGGGTGAAATCATTATTCTAAATCAATCCATCTATGAATCTTGATGCCCATGTATCCTTTGCATACTCTACAAGGATCAAATGTCTCCAATCCTTTGATCTATATGTCATGAAGCTCAAGTGGGGTCTTCATGACAAGGCATATGCTACTACATTCCATGTCCCCTTGAAATAGGTAATATCATAATCATATGCCTATAATTTACTTACCCATTTATGTTTCCTATCATTGAGATCTCGCTACCTCAGGAAAATTTTCAAGCTATTGTGGTCAATTTTTATGCTAAATTTGCTACCCATTAAATACTTCCTAAATTTGGCCAAAGAATGCATTATGGCCAACATTTCCTTATCATAAATGTTGAAGCTCCTCTTAGCCCCCTGAGCTTGCTACTCTCATAAGTAATTAGGTACTTGTCCTACATAAGCACCGCTCCAACACCTTCGATAGATGCATCACAGTGCAACTCAAAAAGTTTGCTAAAATCTGGTAATGCTAGCACTGGACAAGAAGTCATCAACTCCTTGAATTTATCAAAACACTTCTATGCCTCAAGAGTCCATAAGAAAGCCCCCTTTCTCATCAAGTCCATCAAGGGTGTTGCATGCCTAGAATATCCACTAACAAACCTCCTGTAGAACCCACACAACCCCAAAAATTCTCTCAACTATGTTAGGTTCACTAGAGTAGGCCACTCAATAATAGCATGAATCTTTTTAGGATCCACGCATACTCCCTGAGCACTGATAATGTGACCTAGATATAATAACTCTGATAATCAAAAATCACATTTGGACTCCTTTGAATACAAGGACTCCCTTCTCAAAATGCTCAACATAGTGTCTAAGTGTCGCACATGCTCATCCCATGTCCTACTATACACCAGGACGTCATCAAAGAAGACTAACACAAATTTCCTCAATTGATACTGAAAAACCCTATTTAGTGTGGACTGAAAAGTAGTTGGAGCATTAGTTAGCCCAAATGGCATAACTACAAACTCAAAATGGCCACAATGACATCTAAATATCATCTTCTCTATATCCTATTCTCTAACTCAGATCTGATGATAGTCTGATTTGAAATCAATTTTGGAGAAGAAACATGCTCCATGTAGCTCATCTAATAACTCATCAATCCATGGGATGGGGTACCTATTTTTTATAGTCTTCTTTTTCAGGACTCTATAATCTATGCACATCCTAAGAGTTCCATCCTTCTTCTTCACCAAAACCATAGAAGAAGTGAAAGGTGACTTACTTGGTCTAATGTGCCCCATAGCAAGTAGTTCCTTGATGGTTTTCTCAATCTTATCCTTGAATCTCTTTGGATGCCTGTAGGGTGTGATCATGATGGGTTTAGCATCATCCTCTAACTCAATAATATGCTCAATACCTCTATTTGGAGGTCTACCTAGTGATATTTCACTGAAAACCTTGTAGTGCTTGATTCTCAGTTCCTGTATGTTTGGGTGATATTCTAATTTTTGTTGCCCTTGTGATGGCATTAAAGTGCAACAGGCTGCCCACTCAAGCTAATCATGTCTCAACAAGCTCTCCACATGTCTAGAAGAAATCATCCTAAACCCACTATCATGAATGGCCTTAAGTATAAGGGTCTTCCCCTCTGACTGAAACTTCATCTCCATATCTCTCAAATTGAGAGTGAACTCCCCTATGTCATGTAACCAAGTCATACCCAAGACCAAATATGTATCACCCATGTTAACAACATAAAAATTTGCTTTGAAATCAAAATTGTTGATCTTTAGGGGCAAACTTGTAATCTTCCTATCACATTTGAGGATGTAGCCATCAGCTTCCCTCACTCTTAGACCCTCAAATTATTATCTATATCTCATGCCTTTCAATCAATCTAGAATCAATAAAATTGTGAGTAGCACTTGTATCAAGCAAAGTAATAACTCGTTGACTAACCAATACCCCTCTTATCCTGAATGATCCCTCTTGTTGTACACTAGTGAGATGAGCCTCCTTAAGTCTAACTTTAGTCTTCTCATTACCTATATCATCTGTGCTTTCCTTTTCTTCAATTGATTCCTCATTTTTAGATTGTTGGTCTGAATTTTGAGAATCAAAATCCTCATAATATGCCCACATAACCCTATTTGCTTTCCCCTTTGGCCTCAAGGGACAATCATGGTTCATGTAATAGGGTCCTTTGCAATAAAAACAATTTTTTTGCTTCCTTAAATCATTCAATGTCTCTCTATCCAAAGGAGCAAATGATTTATCTTTATTTTTAGCCTTTGTTTCATTCCTATCAGATTTCTTGAAGAATGGTTTGTCTTTGCTAAATGATGCTCCCTTTGACTAAAATTTATTTACTGGAGCTACTTGTTCCATACTTCTAGCCTTCTTAATTACTTCTTGCAAATTGAATGGATCAAAGGCTTTTACCAACCGTTTAGTGGTTCAAACAATCCCTCCGTGAACAAAACAACCAATCTCCTATCTAATATATATGGCACCATAATAGATAGCCTCTAAAAATCACTAATGAAATACTCCAATCTGCCTATCTATCTCAACTATGCCAACTCCCTGAAGTAGACTTCTAGATCCTTCTTATCAAACCTCTCTACCAACCTGTCCACAAAATCCTGATATGAAGTCACTTGGTTATGTTGAAGGGTACCCATCTCATGGTACCACCAATCATGTGTAACTCCCTCTAAATGTAGCATGGCATATTTTATTGCCTTCACTTTTGTAATAGGTCTCAGTGCTAAGAAGTTATCAAGCTTGTGAATCCAAGCTTGCGCTATCATTCTGCTACTCCCATCAAATGTAGTCAAAGAAAACTTCCCTGTAGCCCACTTTAATTCATTATCCTCACCCTGAGGTCTCATATTCTATCTAACTACATGGTAGTGTTCTCTTCTTTGGTTCACAAACCTCTCAGAAGTCATTCTCTCTTGTACCTACAGTGTCAATAACTCTCATTCATCATTGCAACCATAAGGATAGCTGCAAATGTCCTATCCTTAGCTTGCTTTGTTGGCTCCTGTACAAGTTCCTCTCTAACAAAGGTAGGATGTGTGGGCTCATCTACTATTCTGGAAAGAGCTCTACGAGCTCTAAGAAATCCCATTGCACTCCTATTATCCCCTTGTTCCTAATTTCATTTTTCTTGTGGGTTCATGCACTCAACCATGGTGGTGAGTTCCTACAAAGCTTGAGCCATCCACTCTTGTCTTGTAACCATTGCTCTAAAAATTTCTCTTGTTTCCTAATCCTCATTCCTATTGTCTCTTGGTGGGCTATGCTCTTGCCTTTCACCCATGGTGTTTGGCTACCTGTCAAAATCCTGTTCCTTGTCAAATAAAGCTTGCCTACGAGTGAAAAATCTATGAGAGCCAACCCCAGGTGGCTACATGTGGTTGCTAAACCTTAAGGATGGAGGATTTAGCTCTGATACCAATGTAATAATCCCAACATGTTATAACTTCATGAAATACCAAATCCTTCTCAAATTCAATTGTTTGACATTTGGTCAAACACTTTGAAAGCAAGAGATATATAGCATATGTAAGTTTTGATTGCTTTCTAAATGCCAAACTTTAATAAATATGCTTCCAAAGAACACACCAAACAACTAACAATGAAGATGCAATTGTTTACAAATAGAAAAATATGCTTCTACATTAATAAGACATTAGGGCAACAAATTTTGATATAAATCAAATTAGAATAGATTTAAAAAACCCTACCAATGCCCTAAATATCTACTATCAAACAATACAAAATGTAGTAGATAAAAACCTGGAATTGCTCCAAAAACATGAATTTTCCTGTAGCAAATCACTATGGAAAATTCCAACTTATTCCTTACTCCACAAAGCTAGCCCTAGGCCACAAATTTGGCACAATAAAAAGACTAATTTGTCTTCTCCAATAGTCGCAACCCTTCGAAAGATATTTCACCACCTCAGTTATGCAAATCAATGGGAATGTTTGTTCCCAATGATCAATATAACAATTGGATAAACCCTTGGCTCCACAAGTTATTTGAAATAGTAGATGTCAACACATTCAATGCTCAACAATGAGGCTACCCTCCCTATTTATTCTTTTCCTTCACCCTTCTAGAAGGAAATAAAATATTATTAAATTGCACTCTCTAGAAGCTTCCCCCTTTCCAATACACTAATTAGTTGTGCTTCTATAAAATTAAATTAATTAAATATAAAGTCACCTTTTAATTTTAATGTTTTTAATGACTTTATAAGAAATTAATTTAATCAATTTCTCCTTATTTCTCCACTTAGCCTTTGAAGAATGTAAAGGCTAAGAACTTCACTGAAATGTTAAAAAGATGGGGACATTACATAGACAATTACACCAAATATGTTAACTAGGGAAACCCTTGATCAAAGGGAAAACCCTGGTGGGAATAATCCCCACAAGATGATGTACTAATATAAATATTCTTTGTTAGAGGATGGACCCTGTTAGGAGTTTATTACAACATTTAATACATATGATTCCCTATTAGGAGACTTTGAATCCTTGTTAGAAGATTACAACCCTTTTAGGATTTGTAGAAGACAGAAGGACCCACTATCCAAACAACTTTTGGGGCAAGACCATTGAACTCATTGTCGAACTGATCTCTCAACTATTCCTTGTAGAATAATTATATCTATTGTACTTTAACTTCTTTCCTCTAACCTGTCAACTAGACCAATCACTATCAGACCTTGTAGACCAAGTCACAAACCTTAGATCCAAGTATCCAACTTCAGATCACACAATAAAACCTTGGCAATGAAGTTTCCTTCACATTTTCTCAACTCTTCTTATCTTTGCATTCAACTCTTTAATCATTCGTATTCATCCATACATACTACATTCATTACTTTTCTCATGATAAAAGAAAATGTCCTTCCTTTATACCAAATCCATAAACTAATTCCCTAAGTTAGTTGTTACAACTTCTCAATTAATTATTATAGGACCACATTAAGAACACATTCCACTTAGCAATAACATAATCTTTCACTTTGCAACTTGAATAACTTTTCGTATATGTAACATTATGATGAGCGAGCTTGTCCACGTCATCACCAACATGTCTTCTTTACATCTTTAACTTTGCCTTACCAAAATAATAACTCTGATAAGAGATATAACAAGTTTACCAGAACATGCCTCTATAAACTCTATCTCAAAACAACCTTGACCAAAACTTGTATAGCTTCTTCTAGAGTTAATATGTTATGCTTTCAAGGTTAGCTGCATATACTAGACACATAGTATAATCTCCCTTTAACCTTACTACTAAAAGTACTCAATGATTAGTCCATACCAACTTGATCTTTATGATGTTCTTTTGTCAGATACCACAAAAAAACTGTTACGTTGACATCAATGACAAACACAATCATGAATGTAACATATCATCATGATAATGATCTAATCATGTTTCTACAATACTCCCCCATAGGAATATCATTAGCATTAATGCTTCCAACAATCTTCCCCTTTGGCATTGATGGTAACATAGATGAAAAATATCTATTTCCAAGAATACCATCTGTAAAAGACTGTTAACCTTTCTTTTCAAATCCTCTTCATCAATCATTCTCCCATGCTATACTTCTCCAAAAATGTTTTCTTTTTCCTTCAATTTACTCAATTTTTTTTTCATGCTAGACTTCTCCCCCATTGACATCAATGTCAAAGGTTTCAACAACCATCAAGCTCTACAACAATTGATTCTTACTTACCTCAAGTGTTCAAAGACACTATTCAAAACAACAACCAACAAGAGTCCTAGATGACTCTATCCATCACAGATACTCCCCCATATAGGAAGCATCATCATTTAGTCCAGACAAACAATAGTGCTTTGCTACACTGGATTGATGCATTCTTGCATCTTATAGTCTGATATAAGAAGAGGCATAACCCCTAGCATGCCTCACAAATACTCAAAAGTCTCTTTGGGAAGAGGCTTAGTGAAAATATTTGTAATCTGCTCCTTAGTGCTCACGTACTCCAATCTAATTTCCTTTTCTGCAACTTTCTCTCTCAACATGTGATACTTGATAGAAATGTGCTTGGTCTTAGAATGCAATATTGAATTCTTAGACATATATACTGTGCTTGTATTGTCACAATGTATGATAATAGGTATCCTTATATCCTTCAACATCTACTTCATCCAAACAAATTGATTACAACTATTTGTTGTTGCAACATATTCTACTTCTGTTATACTTTGTGAGGTACAATCTTACTTTTTGCTTAGCCAAGAAACCAATCTTCCTCCAAGAAAGAAGGCTCCACCACTGGTGCTCTTTCTGTCATCTCTTCCCAATCAGCACCAATATAAGCATATAGAGTGAAATCATTAGATTTATCATACCGCAATCTAAACTCTTGTGTTCCTTTTAGCTATCAAAATATCCTTTTGATTGTTGCATAATGTGCTTCTCTAGGATCAGCTTAGAATCGTGCAATAATTCTAACTACATTTGCTATATCCGACCTTGTGTGAGTCAAATAGTGCAATCCTCTGATCATAGATATTTACTTCTTCTGCTCAATAGTAGGTGTCTCATCCTTTGTAGATAACTTGTGTTCAGTTACCATAGGTGTTCCAATGGGTTTACATGTTTCCAAACCAAACCTTTTGAGTAAATCCTTCAAATACTTAGTCTAAGAAATAAAGATTCCTTCTTTATCCTACACAATTTGTAATCCTAGAAAATATTTCATTTTTCCTATCATACTCATTTCAAATTCCTTCTTCATTTCTTCTACAAACTTGTCACTTTCATCATCATTTCCTCCAGATATGATATCATCAAAAAATATTACCAAAATCATTAATCCATCATCAATTTCTTTCCTGTAGAGATTGTTATCTGCCATACCTTTGCTATATCCAAGCTTATTCAAATGCTTGTCTAACCTTGCATACCAAGTTCTGGGTGCTTGCTTCAAGCCATACAATGCTTTCTTCAATTTGCATACTATGCCCTTATCATCTATTAAAGGACAACCTTTAGGTTTTTTAATGTATACCTCTTCTTCAAGATCTCCCTTTAGAAATGTTGACTTGACATCCATCTGATATACTTTGAATTTCTTATATGTTGCATATGCTAAGAATAACCTTATTGCTTCTATTCTTGCCAAAAGAGCATAGGTTTCATCATAGTCTATTCCTTCTTGCTATGAGTAACCTTTACATACCAATCTTGCCTTGTTCCTTACAACTTCGCCTTGTTCATTCATCTTGTTCCTGAATACCCATTTAGTTCCTATCACATTCTTGTTTGCTGGTCTAGGGATCAATTCCCATGTCTCATTCTTTACTATCTGATCCAATTCCTCTTTCATAGCTTGCTTCCAATAGTCATCTTTGCATGCTTCACCTACATTTTAAGGTTCAATTTGAGATATCAAACATAGTTCTTCATTGACTTTGCTTCTTCTCATCACACCTTTATCTTTGCTTTTGATGATTTTCTTGGGTGGATGATTATTTGTCATATTCTTACCTAAAGTAGGAGTTGTTATCTCAACTCTTGGCTCTTCTGAAGGTTCTAAGCTTTGTTCCTACCTTGGCTCTCCTTCATTCTACAAATCATTGTTAGTCTCAAGGAATACTTCATCATTCCTTGGTTTAGTAACAACATCATCATTTGAATTGGAATCAACTACTCTTTCTTATATCCTGAATTTCTCATCAACTCTCACATTTTCACTGTCCATAATAGTCTTAGTTCTCATATTACAACATCTATAACCCTTTCTTTTCAATGAATAACCAAGAAACATACCTTCATCACTTCTAGCATCAAACTTACCAATATCATCATCTCTTTTGATTTAACACTTACTACAATTTTTTTTGAGTG
Organism: Cupressus sempervirens; assembly: GCA_028749045.1. Taxonomy (NCBI): domain Eukaryota; kingdom Viridiplantae; phylum Streptophyta; class Pinopsida; order Cupressales; family Cupressaceae; genus Cupressus; species Cupressus sempervirens. The sequence continues at coordinate 316,583,739 of CM053783.1, forward strand.
ACCACACCATAGTTCATAAGGGGTCTTGTTTGTGTCTTTTCTGATGTGTACTCTGTTCATAGTGTAAACTGTTGTATTCACAGCTTCTCTCGAAAACATCTTGGATACATCATTCTTAGCTAACATAGCTCTTGTTGCTTCTGTTACTAACTTGTTTCTTCTCTCTGCTATACCATTTTATTCAGGGGTTCTCGAAGCTGATAACTATCTTTTGATTCCATTAGCTTCACCAAAGATGTTAAACTCATTTGAAATAAACTCTCCTCCATCTGATCTTAAACATTTAATCTTCATGCCTGATTCATTCTCAACTCTATTCTTGAATATCTTGAACTTATCAAATGCCTCAAATTTTTCTTTAAGAAATGCTACCCACATCATTCTAGAAAAGTCATCATCTAAAATAATGAAATACCTTTCACCATAGAATCCTTTAGTCTTTGAAGAACCCCTGATATCTGTGTGTACAGTCTCCAATTTTGTTGTAGTAGTAAACTTCTTGCAGGGAAAATAAGTTCTGTTATGCTTTGCCAAAACACACTCTTGTAAATTGTGTTAGTAGGTTTTATAATCTTAGGCAAATCTCTAATTGCAAACATACTACTATTCTTCACAATGATGCCAAATTTTATATGACAAAATCTCTTATGCCATAACCAACTGTCATCTACCTTTGCAACCAAACATGTCATTTCAGTAGGATTCAAATGAAATACATTACCTCTAGATCTAGTTCCTATTCCAATTACCTTTCCATCTTTGTCTCAGATCATGCATGTCTTTTTTGTGAATTGTAATTGATAACCTTTATCCATTAGTTGTCCAACACTCAGAAGATTGTGCTTCAAACCATTAACAAAATATACATCCTTAGTGTTAGTTTTACCATCAAGAGTTATAGATCCAATACCTTTAACATGGCATGTTGCATTGTTTCCAACTTTGACAATGCCTCCATCTTGACTTTTAAAGTCAACAAACTTGTTCATATCACCAATCATATGATGTGAACAACCACTATCAATTATCCAATCATGTTTATTTTCAACCTGTGATACCAAAGCTACTTTCTCTGGACTTTCTTCTTTGATTTTTACATATCCTATTTCATCATCACTAGCACTTACTACTTGTTCATCAGATTCATCTTCTTCATTTGCATACACACACTCTCTATCTCTTCTAGGTTTAAAATTTCTTTTATACTTTTTCTCTCTTTTAGGACACTTAGATGCATAATGGCCAAATTCATTGCAAGTCCAACATTTAAAGATTTTCTTACCATATTTTTCTCTTCTTACCAAAAAGGCTACTCCTTCTTTAATCTTTTTGTCCTCATCAGATCTGCTACTGCTAGCAAAGTCTCCTCTAGCACTTGTGCTCCTTGATAAATTAGGTCAAATATTCAAGGTACTAAAAGTTGTTTATGTTCTGGTTAATTTTCCAAAGTATCTAAGCTCATTCTTAATTGCTTCAAGTCTTCCAAGTAATGTCTCCTTTGTGAAATCTTTGGTACAAGATATCAACAACTGTATCATTTGAACTGTTGACTTAAATGGCGGTGTTAAGGTCTTCAATATCTTCCATATAACCTCATATTCTTCTTTGGTTCCTCCTTGATCTTTTTATACCTACATTGATTTATGATATTCTACCTACATATGTTCTTGTGGATTCATCTTCCATCATTTTAGCATCTCGAAATGCACAAATCCAATTTTGTAGCTTAATTTTTTAGAATGTTCATCACCTTCAAAACTAGTTTCCAAAGCTTTCCAAATCAAATGTGAAGTAACGAGTGACTTTATCTGATTGTATTCAATTTTAGGAAGTGCAATCAATAGTGGTAGATGTGTCTTCATCTTTTCCTTCTAACTATCATAATTTGTTCCATTGAACTTTAGACTATCTTTCCAGAACATGCTTGTTGTGGATCTCCCAAAGTTGTTAAAATTTATCTTCAAGGACCTGATGCGCTGATACCAATTGTTATAAACAATAGTCCACCAAGATAACTGAGAGGAGGGGGTGGGGGGTGAATCAGTTATCCAATAATTAAAACATATATCAACCTTAAACAATCTTATTCATTCAACCAAAGTAAACAATAACCATAACAAGATATTTATAAATAATTACACTAGATATGTTAACTAGGAAAACCCTTGATCAGAGGGAAAACCCCGGTGGGAATGATGCCCACAAGATGATGTACTAATACAAATATTCCTTGTTAGCGGATAGACCCTATTAGGAGTCTATTACAAAATTTAGTATGTATGAGTCCGTATTAGGAGACTTTGAATCCTTGTTAAAAGATTCCAACCTTGTTAGGAGTTGTAGAAGACAGAAGGACCCATTGTCCAAACAACTTATGGGGCAAGACCACTAAACTCATTGTCCAATTGATCTCTCAACTATTCCTTGTAGAATAATTATATCTACTGTACTTTAACTTCTTTCCTTTGTCCTATCAACCGGACCAATCACTATCAGACCTTGTAGACCAGGTCACGAACCTTGGATCCAAGTATCCAACTTTGGATCACACAATAAAACATTGGCAATAAAGTTTCCTTCACTTCCGCTCAACTTTTCTTATCTTCATATTTAGCTATTTAATCATTCACATTCATCCATATACTACATTCATTGCTTTTCTCATTATAAAGGAAAATGTCCTTCCTTTATACCAGATCCATAAAATAATTCCATGAGTCAGTTGTTACATGTTCTCAATTAATTATTATAGGACCACATTAAGAACATGTTACACTTAGCGATAACATAGTCTTTTGCCTTGAAACTTGAATAACTTTTTGTACACGTAACATTATGATGAGTGAGCTTGTCCATGTAATCATCAACATGTCTTCTTCACATGTTTAACTTCATCTTATCAGAATAATAACTCTGCTAAGAGATGTAACAAGTTTACCAGAACATGCCTCTATAAACTCTATCTCAGAATAGTCTTCATCGAAACTTGCATAACTTCTTCTAGACTTAATATCATATGCTTCCAAGGTTAGCTACATATACTAGACACATAGTATAATCTCCCTTTGACCTTGCTACTAAAAGTACTCAACGATCTGTCTGTACCAACTTGATCTTTCCACTATTCTTCTCTCAGATACCAAACTATTATATTGACATCAATGACAAACACAGTCATGAATGTAACATATCATCATGATAATGATCTAATAATGTTTCTACAATACTCTCCCATAGGAATATCATAAGCATTCATGATTCCAATAGGGATGTTAATCTGTGCCCATCTTTGAGAACTGATAATAAGTTTGTAACCTCTTTTCACATTGTAAACACCATTTTTAGTTGCACCCCATGTGATTAGCTTGTCTTATGTTTATAAATTCTTTAAAAAGGTTCTTGTCTTATTCTGAAAAACTTATTGCTTCTATCAATTTCTGTTTCCAAACTTTCATATGATTCTCAATTGATTTAAACATATAGTCTCCCACCTTTCTCCCCCATATATTATTTAATGTGTTCTTAATTGTTTGTGGTAGCTAGAGGGAGTGAGGAGGAGGGAGTCCATCCCATGAATCTTACCAAAAAAGAGCCTCTCTCCCTAGTCCTAAATCCTAGGTTAGATGGTTGTTAATGACAAGTCTACATTGCATCATGAAGTTCCAAGTATTGGACCATTTAGGAGGTTTGACTATATGAAAAAGTGATAGAGGGATTAAATTATCTAAGTATTTATGATACAATTTTTTAGCCCATTTGTTATTTTTCTTTGAGTACATCATCCATACTAGTTTCACTCCAAAGGCTTCATTTTGCCAGTTTAAGATCTTAATGCTCAGTCCTCCTTGATCGTTAGGTTTAAAAATGTTTTCCCATTTGATTAATGCTTGATTTTTCTTTTCTTTTGTCCCTTTCTAGAAGAAATCCCTTAGTTTTCTATCAATTTTGTGTTTGATTCCCTTTGGGAGGGGAAGACAGGATATCTAGTATTATGGAATAGCTGATAAGATTGATTTGATCTTGGTCACATGTCTTGCCTTTGAAAACAATTTACCCTTTTAATTTCCTATTTTCTTATCCAATTTTTCAAGGATGGGGTCCCAAGATTTGTTATCTCTACTAACTTTGTTAAGATTAATACATAGGTATTTGCAGGGGAAGGATCCCTTCTTGAAGCCCATTAAGTGGCAAATATTTTTCTCAATTTCACTACTAGTGTTGAGGGAAAAAATGCAGACTTCTCGACGTTGACTTTTTGGCCTGACACTTTCATGTAAGTTTTGATGATTTATTTGTAGTTTCATGCTTATGCTAGGGTGCTTTCTCTTGGTAGGATTATGTCATTCATGAATTGTTGGTGGGTGATATTGGACAATCCCTCTAAGACCTCGATGCCTTTAATCTTATTATCTATTTGGGACTATTTTATTTCTCTACTGAATGCTTCTACCATAATAATGAATAGGAAGGGGGAGATGGGGTCCCCTTGTTTGATGAGAAGCCTTTGAGAGTGTCATTAATTAATAGTAAAAATTTGGGTGTAGAAATGAAATTAAATATGAAATTAATCCATTGAAGAGAGAAACCAAAAGCCTCTAGTGAGTTTGCATAAGAATCTCCAATCAACTTTGTCATATGCTTTTTGTATGTCGAGTTTCATAAGCATACACAATCCCTTTTTGGTTTGGGCTAAATGTATTAATTCTTGAATGATGATGATGCCATCTAATATTGATCCATTAGGGATGAAACATGTTTGTTGTTCCAAAATTAATTTAGGTAATGCTATTTTGAGCCTATTAGGTAGTGCTTTGGTTAGTATTTTATATATAGTATTGCAAAGTGCTATTGGGCATAAATCTCCCAGTTTTTCAAGGTTTATTTTTTAAGGTATGAGAGATGTGAAAGTGTTACTAATTTCTGCCAAAAGTGAGCCTAAGTTTATGGCCACTTCAATAGATTTCCAAAGGTCCTCTCCTAATATTGGCTAACATTTTTGAAAGAAAAAGGCTTGGAAATTGTCAGGTCTGGGTGATTTGTCAGGATTCATGTTAAAGAGGGCCTCTTTGATTTCTTGCAGTGTGAATGCCTTATTGAGGAAGTGATTGTCCTATTTCATGATAATCTTAAGGATTATCTTGAGCACCATTTTCTATGCTGCTAAGTTTGAGTAATCATAGTTGTTAAGGGCATTGGTAAAGTAATTTACAAGAACCTCTGCAATTTGTGTAGGGTTTTCTATAACACTTCCTATCTCATTTTACACTTTTGATATCCCATTAATGTTTTTGTTGTTTCTAGTGTTATTATGGAAAAACTTTGTGTTTTGATCTCCTTCTAGGAGCCATGTTTCTCGTGATTTTTATTTCCAAAAACATTCTTCTTTGGTGAGGATGTTTTCAAGTTTTTGCATGAGCTCTTTTTCTTTGAGATGTTTGTGGTTATCTAGTCCATGTGTTATGATTTTTTCATTTAGTATTTTGAGTTCTTCTTATGTTTCTATTTTTTCCTTGAAGATATTGTTGAATTGGTTATTGTTCCATTTTAATATATTTTCCGAGATAAAGCAGAAAATCCTAGATCCTTCAAAACCACCTTCCTACCATTATTTTTTTATTTTATACATGAAACTTTCATCCAGGAACCACATCTTTTCACATTTAAAAGGGTTTCTTCTCTTCTACAATGTCATAACTACCTGGGAAGTGATTAGATCTTGCATTGGGAAAGATGGAAGTGTAGACTGTGTAGTTAAAGGAGCATAGGTCTTCCTTAAAGATGAATCTATCCAATCTCTCTACTATATGATAAAAGGCCTTCCTTCTATTATACCAAGTAAATGTCCCATTGGTGGGTAGGATATCAATCAATCCATCTTGTGTAAACCAATCTCTAAAGTCTACCATTTTTTGTGAGATTGTGTGTATTCCTCCACTTTTTTCTTCCAGATCCAAAATTGCATTGAAGTCACCCCTAATCCAAAAAAAATTAGTTCAGTATAAATTCCTAAAGGAGCCTAAATCATTCCAAAGTGTCCATTTTTTTGTTGTTTGAATAAGATCATAAATATTGGTTAATATGAATTGTAGGCCTCATCTGTAGCATTTGATTTTCCTCCTCATCTAGTTGTAGCTTGAGATTAAACTATTATACTCTATCTTCCTACGATCCTAGATAACATCAATACCTCATGAAGCACCGTTGGATTCTATCATAAGTGATTTCTAGATTCCAAGTTTTTTGCCTAATTTTTCATGCTATGTTTTACTTAGCTTGGTTTCTTGGATCATAACTATCTTTGAATTGAATACATTCAAATTATGCGTAATTACTTCTTGTTAGGGGTGTTAAGACCCCTAAAATTCTAGGTAGTTAGCCTCCTTCTATCTTGGGAGGGATCTTCCCCTTCCCTGCTCTAAGGATGTCTCGAATCTTTTGTTGGTTTTCTGCTCTACCTATGGCCTCTCTTAATTCTTCTAGTGATCTTCTTCCTCTCTTTTATTGTTGCTTTCCACATTTTGGTGCTATTATTCCTTCCATATTATGAGCTATACCTAAATTGTCCATGTTTTCATAGGCTCTATGTATGCTATTCTTTGTTGCTTCCTTTAAAGGGTCCTTGTTTTCTAGTCCAATTTCTTTCAGGATTTTCTCACCGATGTCATTTTGTTTTCTATCTAATGTTGTTGCAACTATCTTGTTTCTTTTGGCAAGATTTTCCTTATCTAAGATTTGGATCCCTTTTATGAGATTCCATACTCCAAATTCTTCCCAAATTACTTTACTAGATATTTCCTTTGTTACCAGTTGACCAACCTCTTGGAATTTTGATGTCCCTATCTTACTGAGAAGGGATTCTACCTCCATTGGAATGTTATTAGCAACTTTCTTGTTTAGGTTTTCTTGATCTTTTGTATTAGTATCAAATGGGTCCTTCCCATTTATTGGTGTTTTCCAAAACCTATATGAATTTTTTTTTTTTGATGGTGATGTGCTCTATTGTGCTAGAGATAGTTGGAGGTGTCAAACTAAATTCCAGTATTGTAGGGTTAGAATAATTTTCCTTTGCTTCTCTAGATGTGGAGTTTTCCTTGAAAATATTATGATTGCTTTCTCTTGTCTCTTCATGCTATAATTATTGTTTAGTTTGGGAGATGTGAACAACGACTTCCTTATTATTATATAAATGGTCCATAGTCATTTTCATGTATGGATCTTTTGTTATTTTTGCAAAATAATGATCTTTTAGGACTAATTTGCTAGAGATTTTTCCATTGCATGTAATGTCTAAAGGTTGTCCTTCAAATTTATCAAAATATGTCTTTGGTTCTTGTATAGTTTTGTCCTAAATTTTCCAAATTGGTAGCCTTTTTATTATCTATTGATGCTTCTCCTATATCATGTTTTGGATTCACTATACTTTCCTCCTTATAATCTTTAGTTTGTTGATTGTTAATTGTGTTAGATGTAGTTGGGGGCAAGTTTTTAACTTCTCTTTGTTCTTCTAGTACTGTGTTTGAATTACAATTACCTTGATGTTCCATCTCCTTTTCTGAGATTGTGAGGTGGTGGCTCTTATGTGTTGCTTCACATAGAGCTAGTTGGTCACTAATGCTACTTTTTGTAAGCATGATGTCATGTGTGAGTTTGTCAATGTTGGATAAATTAATTTGTAAGTCCTCAACAATCTCCTTTTGTTGGTTACAGAAGACACAGTTCTAAAAGTTTGCAATTATTTTTTCAGTGTTGGCTTTGTCTATGTTGATTGCTTCTATCATTGTTTTAAACATCTTCTTATCAATTAGAGAGTCATGTCTTGTCTAGGAGTCTTAAGTCTATTTCATTTCCTTATTGTAGTTATCTTCCACTCTTACTAGACTTGATCTGAGGCTTTCTTTGTTGTCATCCCTATCTTCATTCACTGTTTGTGACTCTGATCTATTTATAATTGTCTTCCCTCTGAGAGTTTTTTCATGGTCTAAATATGTGATAAGGGGAATATTTCTTTTAGGGATGAGCTCTTCTTAATGAAAATAGGGATAATGGATCTTAATGGTTTTTCTTTGATACTTTCCTTGACATGTCCCTCATAACTTGTTATCTTAAGTTCATAGATTGATCTATTGGTGATCAATTTAAGCAGTTTATATTTCTTGAAACCTATTTGTTTGCTAATTAGGAATTTTATATCATTTGAGTCTTCAAATCCAGAATCTATGCCAATTAATTTTTCTATGTTTGAACCAATGCGATGGAGGATATTAATTTGGTTGAGTTCTGACATAAATGATTTAATTAAGACCCATATTGGTACTTGGATTTCTTTAACCCTAGTTTCATTAAAATTTGGTTCCAAATTTAGGAAAGTTATTGAAAAACCTTTGTAAAAGCATTGCTCTACTAAGAGAAAATCCTCTTTAATGAATTTATTAAAGCAATGTATGTAAATCACCTTTTCTTAAAAAGTAGAGACACTTACTTGATCTCCCTATAAGTGCTTTAGCCATTTGATAAGTTTGAGGATTTTTTCTTTGGGACCATTCTAGAGGGTGAATAGGCCCTATTCTTGGCATTCCTTCCATCTACTTTCACTATGGGGGTCGTTGATAATCACAATGTTATGGAATGTTGCTACAAACCTAGAAAGGGGGGGATCAGGATAGGAGGTGATGGAGTTGAACGGGTGAAAAGGAAGGGGTGATTGGAGGTTCCTGACATCCCATTGTAGCTAGGGTTAAAGAGAGTTCACTTTCCTAAAGAGCTAGATCCAAAAGAAGTGAGTCTATGAGGAGGAACATAAGCATTGGTTAAACTAGGGTTGTTGCTGAGGGGTTTAGTTTTGGGAACATTTGGAGCTAGGGTTATTGGAGTAGTTGGATTTTTATGAGGAAGCATAATGTTAATGGATCTAATCTAAATTTTTCTAGGGTTAGAAAGGGGGCAATACTTATGAGCAGTCTGGGAGGGGGGAATTGAAGATCTGAGATATTCTTTCCTATTTTGCACCTCTTTCTAGCCTTTCACTACTTGTCGATTATGAACTCTTGGCTTCTCTATTTTTCTACTTGCAAAAACTTTATTGTGTGATAAACCTTAACCTTCCATCTGAGTAAAGCATATTTAGTTTTAAGATAGTGTTTATTTTCTTGATCGGATCAATTTTTAGCTGAGGCTTTCCTTGCATTCAGATTTAGCATTTTTATCTTTTTTGTAAGGAGTCTACTTTAGGGCTATGGAAATTGCTTGATGATTATTTTAGAGGAGAGAAGAAATTAGAGACCTCTAATGGAGCTACCAACACATATTTCATTTTTTTAAAATAGTTTACAAGATCTCAAAGTCCTACTATTGCATTCAAAGCCCCTGCAAAAGTCACATAGTTTGCTATTAATGTGAAACGTGATTTTCAAAAAAAATTGAAAAGAGAAATTTAATTCTACAATTTGATAAATCTTATAAAATAATTAATACTACATTTTAGAATTTAATGATATGGTTATCAATTTACTACAAACCACAAATGTAATGTTCATGTTTTTTGGTACAACTAAGCTCAAGATTTATAGTCTTCCCACATACTTTATGTTATTTCATCGTGAAAATCCCCCCAATAATCTCTATCTCACTAATTCATCTCATAAGTCTCAATAATGGGCACATTGATCCCATCATGATCATCGTCTTCTTCAATTTCAACTTCAAGTGGAATGCCTTCCTCTATCATAAATTTGTGTAGTATAAAACATAGTAAAACAATATTTGTTTGTATCATGATATGATAGGAAGTCACATGCCTCAAAATAGGAAAATGATACTTCAAAATATCAAATATATGATCTATCAAATTCCTAAGGGAGGAGTGTTAGTGGTTAAAAAAACTCTTGTAGACTTTTGATCTTATTTTCTCTGGAAAACACTTTTAGGTGGTAATGCGTACATCAATAAGGCACAATAAATATTGATACATTTGGATATCTAGCATCAACTAAATATAATTTTCCTAAATTAAAGTTTACTATTATAACATTCTCCCATATCTCGTAAACATTACTATATAATCATAAAAAATATGATTCAACTTTAGACAATGATATAATTAGAGTAGCTTTGTATAGATCAAATTGGGGTCCTTACAATTATAGTCTAAAGTTTAGTGAGTTTTTTCAAGGACTTCCTTATAAGATAAGAAACTTTAACATACCATAGGGAACTAGTAGAGGATCTGATCTTAAGAGAGATGAAGCAAGAATGCAACTATCTATAACATACCCTTCCCAAACAACAAGAATGCATTACAACTTATAGTCAAATGAGTGAACACCTATCATATTTTGTGAAAAATTGTCTTTTCTATCATGATATTTTACTTGTATGTACACATAAATAATAACTAGTATATGGGATCCATTAGTTCCTCCAATACAATCCTATAGTAAGCAAGGTTAATATCAAATACATAGTAATATAATTGAGACTCAAGCAACTAAATGCATGCCACGAGGAGATTTACCTTGAAGTAGGTATCAAAGCAATCCTTCCCAAAAATTTCTAAAGGAGTGGTTGGACCATAGGGTAAAATATAATTTGCATGGATCACTAAGATATCCTTCAAGACCTTGTCAAAGTATCAACTTATTGTCTCTCCTAAGTGACCAAAGTTATGGCCAATCTTACAAGTCCTTAGATTTTGGCCAAGGGTATATAGAAACATCACTAATTGTTCCTCTAATGTTATGTTTATCATATCTTTAATGCTCCCTTTTTTCCTTAGAATATTGGCTAGATGAAAGAAGACTTCTCTACTCATGCATATTTGGTCATGGCAATCTGTCTCCTTGGAATGGATAATACACTTACAAAAAGGACATGTAGCTCTTCTTCACTTATGCATGTGTCTTCTAGCTTCTTGGGAAGATGCTACTATGAATAATGCAAGGGTGGTAATAATAACAACAAGTACTCACATGACCTTGATCTTCCTAACAATGCCTCCTTGAACTTTCATATCATTAACATGATCTATCGAATAACCTATAACCACATAATGGAGTTAACATTTGGCATGTTGTCATAAAAATATATAAACATGTAAACTTGAAGAACATCTATAACTTTAGCTTTAATGAATATAATTGAGGATGATAATATGTGATATTAGTGCAAAACATTGATATACTAGTGGGAACTCAAATTTATTCATAGGATTGGCATATCCACTTATTGGAATCAGTCATCAATGAGAACAAACAAAATCCTTATTTTTTATATTTTAATAGTTATTTTATAAATACATTAATATAGATTTAGAAATCTGACAAACTAATGCCCATTAATTGTGATTAGGCTAAGTCAATAATAAGAAGAAACAAGAATCTTATATTTCCTAGATATCAACACATATTCACAAACTGTGGAAACCATACCCATTGATACAAACAATGACCCAAAAGAATACATAACATGTCAAGACATACCTTGGTAGGAAATCTATATTCCCAACATGTCAAAAATATAACCTTATGCATTTAAAGATGCATACAAGTCATTCTTGTAAAGTTAAACTACATTGTCACTATTGAACAAAATTGAGTTTCTTGATATAGAAAAACAATTCTATACCAAACTGATAAGAACAACTAGCTTTCATGGACTATCCCGTAACTTATTCTACACCAAAAAAATCCAATTTTGATATTTGAATTATATGATAGCCTAGACTCCAAAGTGATATTTGTATTCTCTCATGCTACAATTAGTCAAAAGACTTCCTGTCTACAAAAGCTATTTTTTTTGTTTATCTATGACTATATGCTTAATAGGGACATGCACTCACATATTCTAATGATGTGGAATACAAAAAAAAAACTAGATTTTTATTGGATGACCAGGCACATTTTGGATGATAACAACTCATATTATAGCATCAATGATTGGATACGGGGTTTTATCATTGGCATGGAGCATTTCATAGTTGGGATGGATTGCAAAACCTACAATAATGGTTATTTTTATTGTGATAACATACTATTCCTCTTTCTTGTTAGTAGATTGTTACAATTTCCTAATTCATTCAGTAGACCCAATAAAAACCCTAAATATAACTAGGTTTTTAGATTGTATCTGGTTTCTCTTTCTTACCTTTTGCCTATTGTAATTCTCTTTTTTCCCTAGTTTGATATTATTCATTATAATGGTTGATGAACTCTTATTTTTCTTATCATGTTCTCCTAATAGGTACAAAGCAAGCATGGTTTTGTGGACTATTCCACTGTGTGTCCTTTTATGGAATAGACATTGATTATACAATCACCACTTCAATAAGCATAATGCATGTTCCCTTGACAAGGATAAAAAGGTTATACCGAAGGTTTCCCATTTCAACATTACAGGGTAAAAGCACAAACTTGTGTCACCTTTTATAAAGAAACAAGTTATCAGAATGCGATAGTTCAACATTAATGATAAAAAAAAAAATGTATTTATGTTTAGAATTTGAAGATGGTGTAAACTAATGAAATGTGTAGAATTGAATGAATTTTATGCCTATAATTTTTATAATTTTTTTGAGTAATAATTTATTCATTTTCTTTTATTTTAAAGTCCCTTTTTTAACTATAAAATATATAGGATGTAGTTCTCATCAAACAAGTATATGAAAATCATCTTTTCTTGTTCTGATTTGAAAATATCTTATAGATTACATGTATAGCTAGGGAAAAAAATTATTATTATTATTTTTAATGTCTATTTTCTTTGTTATAAGTACTCAAGCTCGACCTTATCAGAATCCAACAGTTTTTTCCTCTCGTCAAAACTTCCCTATCAAATCGACACCTTCTTGAAAAAAAATTACATATTCATGAAGGGGAATCTCTCTTCTAGAGATAAATATAGACTTTTATTTTTTTTGATATGATTTGCTATTTTTTTTTTCCTTTTCTGATGGAGCATCTTTTGAAATGTTGAAATATCGACTTATAATATTTTGAAATTATAACATATTATAACTAATCAAAACACTAAAAAATTTATATAATGATGATATTGAATCTAAGATCTATAAAAGGGTATTTTTCATTTTTTGAAAAAAAAAGAGTTTTGATAGAGAAATGAGATTTGATGAAAACAAGTTTTGGTATCCTAAATGGTGACATAGATCCATGCTTTTACCCTACAAAGGAGATTTCAAAAGATATATATAAGGTTTTCAAATCTATATAAGAGATTTTAATGTCATACAAAGCCTTATACCCTACCTAACTAACTCACACTCTTCTCCTCAAGTCAGTGAGCAATAATGAAAAAAATTAAGAGAACTTTGAAGAGACCAGGGTATGAAGATTATATATTTTGCATGTCTAGAGTGATTATTTATGTGATCAGATGTACCCTATTGTGCATTGATAAATTAGTTAGGGAAACCCATGTGCACCACCTATTGTACAATTTCTCTAGAGTTGAGCTTTAAACTTAAGCATCCTAGTAGGATAGTGTCATTGGATTTAAATCCCTAGCTACAACATAACAAAGAAAACCTTGTTGCTATTTTAAAGATTCTAAATATTCAAAGGCAAAGAGTAGTGGAATTATATTAAGTAGGTCATCTTCATAGTATAAATTTGTAAGGCTATGATTGAAGGCATTGAAGAGTGATTCAAGATCGATCCTGTGGGCTTAGATGAAGTGAATTTGGCTTATTTATTTCCATTCATCACAAATAGAATGAACCAAATAGCTTTTAAATTTCAATCCAACAATAATTTGATAATGAACACAACAAAAAGTGAATCATAAGATTAGTCTATGTTTGCAACAAGAAAAATATTGCTTGGAAGAAAAATCTATAGAGCACAAGAAAAATACACTAGTTATGGTGCAACAATAAAAATGTTTAATATATTTAAAGATTCTAAACATTCACAAGTCAATAATAGTGATATTATAGAAAATAGGTTGTGTCCATGGTTTAATTTATAATGTTATAGATAAGAGTGAGCCATGTTTGAGCTCTAATTTAAATGAATTTTTTCTGATGAAATGAAAGGAGAATTTGAGATGTCTATGATAGGTGAGGTGAAGTAATTTTTAGGATTCTAAATAACTCAAATAAAAGATGGTATTTTCATATCTCAAACTAAGTACCTTAAGAAATTATTGGTAAGATTTGGAATGAAAAATTGTAAACTAGTTGGAACACCTATGGTACCAAGATGTAAGTTGATTAACAATGATTATTCCTCTATCATATTTCAGAGAAGATATAGATCAATGGTTGGTGGATTACAATATTTGACACATACTAGACCTAATATTGCTAGTGCAATTGGTACTGTAGCAAGGTATAAAGAAGATCATAATGAATCACATCTAGTAGTAGTAAAATGAATATTCAGATACTTAAGGGAACTTTGGAATATGGTTGGTGGTATGATAGATCTAATTATTTTACATTGTATGCCTATAATGATGTTGATTGGGCAGGAATGTAGATGACATGAAAAGCACTAATGAAGGAGCATATTTCCTTGAAGGAAGATTAATATCTTGGTTGAGCAAGAAATAAGACTATCTATATTTCACAATATACAATAGCAATAGAGTATGTAGCAATATCAAATAATTAAATTCGATAATGCACATGAAACAAATGTTAAATGATATTGGTAAGATATTCTCGAAACCTACTATCATGCATTGTGATAATACAAGTACAATTAATCTCTAAGAATCTAATTTTACAATCTAAGACTAAGAATATTATGATTAAGTATCACTTCTTGAGAGAGAAAATCATTGAGAAGGAAATTAGATTGGAATATGTGAGCACAAAAGAGAAGGTGGTAAATATTTTCACTAAATCATTGGCTAAAGACACTTTTGAGTACCTTAGAGGTATGCTTGGGGTTATGGTCCCATTGTATAGAGTAATGATATAGATTTGCACCAATGCATTGTATTTGGAGCACATTTACGCATCTGGATTAATGCTTGGTATTTCTCCTTAGGAGGAGTGACCGTATTGTGCATAGTTGATCCTAAGCTCCTATATAATGATTTTTGGTATAATAGTGTTTATTGGAACTTGGTATTTTTTGTTACATATTGGCTTGATCTACTATAGGTACTTTGATGCATATCATCAATGAAGGGGGAGAGAACTTTAGAATGAGAGAAGATCAGTGAGTTTGTTGATTATTGGCATATTGGCACATTTTCCATTGATGTGAAAGATAAAATAAATGAATGAAAAACATTTAAGTAAGAAGGCATATGCATGAAAGTATCAAACTTGATAAATGAAGATGCATGCATAGGTGAAGGCTATATATTTTGAGGATATTCAAAAATTGTATTATGTTGATAATTTTTGGATTGATGGTTTTTCACCATATATTTATGTCAATTTCAAAGGGGGATATTCTTAGTATTTCAGGCCTTTGTTTGAACTTGGATAAGTTTCTAAGATATTGTATTGATGACTAGTTTTTTCATTAATGAAAAAATATGTTTGTATGTTCATAATAAAAACAAATTTTGTATATCACAAGTTAATTTTTAGTTCAACAAGGGTATTTGGTGACAGTATTATGTATACAAGATTATATGTGTGAATTATAATGAGTATATATATCATATCTATGTTCTATGTGTGTTATGTGAAGTTTTAGTTGAGTTACAATTTGTTTCGTAAAGATCAGTAGCAAACTAGTGCACATGAAATAGTAACAAAGATAGTTGCAGGCATTTTGGTCATATCTTATTAGAGAACATGAATTAACCATGGAGAGATTAGAAGGTGATAGAATACTTGTTTGTACATGTATGTTCATGATTGGGAAGCATTTGGATTATTCTGGAAAGATTGATAATGATTAGCATGTACTACATTTTACTAACAACTGACTATGTTGAGGAAGTGTATAATTCATTGTTAAAAAAGTGTAATATCTTTATTGTAACGTATGATAAACTTATTGTAGTAGTTGTAACAATTCTTATGCATTCCTTAGCATGGACTTATGTAATTAAATTTACATTGTGAAAACTCTAACAAGCTAACCTAATTAAGTAGTTGTGAAGGGTATAATGGAAAAATTTTTCCCCTTGATTGCAAGTAATGAACTTGATGGATAGTGGTTTATGATGCAAAATTTAATGTTGAATTATTAGAGAAGAACAAATAACTATAAAGTAACTATTTTAAGAATGATTGCATGTGCGATAAACATGTGAATAGAATCAATATTATCAAATAAATCCAAAGGATATCTAGGCTCACCCTTAATTGTTATTCGAGGACATTCTTTTATCATTATCAAAGGTGTAGGATATATCATTTTAGGTTTATCAATGTTGCATATAGTGGAACATGAAGGTAACCATGCACACACCCTATGGAAAAGGTTAATTGGAGAGGTTGTGGAGGAGAGTGAAATAGGAATAGGATCAATGGAGATCTTATTTGGACCATTTTCATCCTCACTACCATGTACCTCATTAGGGAATCTATCCTCTTTTGCAATAAAAACCTCATCAAAGTATTCCAAACAAAAATCATACATATTGAAATACTATGAGCATGAAAATGTAAATGTTTTTGTATTTTTAAAGAAATTTTGCAATTTTTTTGTATTTTTTATAAGATTTAAATCTAACACCAAAAAGAAAGAGTTGTTTATCACGGTTCACCAAAATGAATGGGGTAAAAATGGATCTTTAACAATGCTTATAACATTCACCACTATTCATTTATTATTTTATAGTTGATATGGAATAAGTAATGGAAATGCTTGAAATTAAATAACATAAGATACACACCTCGAAATAGTGCCAATTTGGAAATACCTATTTTATGATACCTGTGCACAGTTTCTAGAAAATCTGCAACCTATTTCGGACTGGAAATGTCAAGACAAAGAAAACCTATAATTTTTTTATCCTTCTAAAGGTAGGTCTACCTTGACCTAGATGGTGGGGCACAATCTTACCCTGGGGCCAAAAAGTCAACCTTGACCTACACTGCTCTGATGAAAATTTTGTTCGTGGATCTCGAAAGTTTGCCAAAAAGGGTATCCGAATCTGTACTCCAATCTTCAAAACAACACCTACATATATCTAAAAATGGGGTTTTGGGGTGTCTATATAGGGTTTTGTCTTATTCAAACCCCTATTTTTGGTAATTTCCACCTCTACGAATAGCCGGATATAATAGAATGTGTGTGTGTATTGAATGTGTAATGCCAAGATCTAATCCACTAGATTGAAACCCTAACATGAATATGTATGAGAAATAAATGCATAGACTTGAATAAGATAAGAAAACATACCAAGCCCCCAAGGCTAAAGTACTCCTACCAAACTCATAATTCATAATTGCTACCCCATGATTGTATCTTTGAATGCTTGAATACTGATAATGGCAGATCAAGGAAGATTGGATCTCTCTTGCTCCAAATAGATGTTCACAATAGTGTGGTCATAAAAATGCTTGATATACACAATATCTTGATCTTCTATATCATTCTCTTTCAATCTTTCATCTTTATAGTGTCGTCTTGTTCTCTTATTATCTCTTGATTCTAGTTGTAAATAGATGCAAATGAGAGTCTTTATATAGATGCTTCAAGGTGAGGCTCCTAGAGTAATGTCACAATAACCAACTAAGGAGCGAAAAGAAATAAATGAATCTCAAATTAAAACCCTTCCTCGTTTAGATCTGAAAGCCTGACATTAATTTCAGGGCCCTTTGGTACCAAAATTTGAAAAGGGGATTAAATCCCAAAGAAGGTCAAGGATAACCTCAACCCTGACCTAGGTCAGGGACAACCTCGACTTCACCCTAGGTCAAGGTCGACCTAGGGGTCCAAACCCAACTAGAGTAGAAAATAGAAGGTCTTGAGGATGCCTAGAAACCTAGAAATGATATCAGAATAGGACTAAATGCTAGGAATAGGCACAAAATCCTACAATGAATATAATGAAGGCTAGGAGGACCTATGCCTAAGTCCTACCTAGAAAATAGAGCCATAGAGGAGGGAAATTAAGGAGAATCTTCAAGATCCTAATCCTAATTTCACCTAAAATGAAGGAATCAAGTGTCAAATGCATCCTAAATGCAAATCTATCATGATAAATGTACTAAAAGAGGGTGCTAAACCTGCTAAGATGAAAGTGCTTCCATTTTAAGATGATACACTTCTTAACACCCACACCTACACTAGTAGTAGTATCACCTTCAACCTCATCATCCTTTGATTCCTATAGATGTACATATGTAGGTAATTCCCAATATAGTATATCCCCATCCATAGATAACCTACTCTAGCTCCTTCAACATCCTACATAACACCTTGGCCCAGCTGATGGAAAATCCATGACATCATCCTCTCATTATTCAATCGTACTAGGTATAGTGTCAAATGAGTTAGCCTCACATCCACTACCTCCCTCCACACTAGCCACTATCATGTGAGTGGTAGTTACTCCATCCACCATCAAAAAACATGTCTCCATATATCTTTGTGCCCTATCTATCTGGTACTCTAGCATCAATCCTCTCATCAATACCTACAATATCCTCCACATGTCCAACAATTTCACTATCACCTCCCTTGTTGGGAGGTGGAAGCTTAAAGTCTTTAAATGTCATCACTCCATCAATACTATCATGAGTATATTATGAACTTGTATTTGAGGCCAGCTATGCACATGGTATAGTCTACACAGTGTCACATACCTCAAATTTATTGTTGTCATCCACTCTCGAACCTCCATCGTGGCAGGCCAATTCCCCCTTGAACTGAAGGGACACTCCTTAAGTTGAAATCAATTTACCCATGCCAATTGTCCTTATTTTTTAGTCAAGTTTGGGGTATTGTTTCCCTTATCCTATTTCTATCCTTCTCTTCCCCCCTAATCCCTACTTGGCCCTTATTAGTTTTGATCCCCCTAGGTCTTGTCAGTTTTGTTTCCCCCTGTGCCTTGTCATTTTCTCCCCGTGTACCTTGTTGGTTATTGTCCCCCTCATTCCCTATTATTTTTTGTCCCCCCTCTTTTTGGTTATCTTCCCCCACCCCCTCCCCCCCCCCCCCCCCCCCCCATTTTTTTCTTTTTTGGGTCCGTCCCCAAGGAGTGAAGCTTTCCCTACAAACAACTTCATAGTGGTAGAAGTAGATGTTGTAGAGACCCACCCCTAAATTCCTTACCATAGAGTTTTGAATACTTGCCACATAATCTCCTCTCATAGTGTCGCAAGTGGCTATGTGACCCCTTCTTGCAAAGTCACAAGTAGGTTTGCAACGGGTCCCTAGAGCTATAGTTTTTCCAACCCACAACTCTCATTGTACAATGTGGAGTTGTGAGACTAATGATCTACATTTCTGTAGGTCACCAACCACCTCTTTGATGGTGGTGTCATGGGTATGGAGACTTGTGACTACATCACCACTCTCTTTGATGAGCAGAGTCATGAGTCTCTAGACTCGTGTCTCAGTTGCTCAAGCTTTCCTCCCTTCCCTATCTAGCATGCATATATTCATAAAAAAAAAAAAAAACCATTTATAAAATTGAAGTATCTAGATGGATTTTTGGACTTACAAACTTACCCATGTTCGTGGAGCTTTGGTACACTCGAACACACTTGCCCAAGTCTTGCCTTTCCCTCATTGTTTGTCATTTGCTCTCCTTTTATTTTCCTTTTTCCCTATATTGTGCAAGTGAGCCTCTTTGGTCTCCTTGGGCCTACTTATAGGTTGTGAGCTCCACATTTTGTTTTGGTTTATGGTCCTTATTTTTCTCTCTTAGTCCCCTTTTTTCATCCTAGGTTGCATTTTTCGTCTCAATCCCTATTTGTTTGTCCTAGTCCGCATTTTCCATCCTAGTCCCTAGGTTTCCTGTGCTTGTCCCTATTTTCTACCCCGGTCCATAGATTTCATGTGCCATTTTCCATGTGACCCGCCAAAAATGTAATTTGTTACTTTTTTCTCCTCTCTCCTCACTGCTTCCTCTTTGTTTCAAGGGAACACATGTATTCTCTAAACCCACTTCTCCTCTCAAGGGGGCATACCTCTACCTCCTTGTCATCCTTCCTCATCATTCCTTGATTAGGAAACCTCATTTTATTTTCTTGGATGTGATGTTGATTTTGACACAACATCAAAGAGGGAAAAAATATAGACACCTAAAAAATTGTCCTTTGCACTCTAATATTAATTCTTATTAATATTTCCCCTTAACATTATAGTTGATTTTATTATTTGACTATATTATTTTATTCCTATATTTATTTAATTTAATTTAATTTAATAAATTTATTTTCTTTTTTTATTTAAATACTTTATAATATATTAAATTAAATTAAATACTTATTATCCCTCCATTCCCTTTTATAAAAAAAAATAAAAATTATTTATCCCTTACTAGCCTAAAGTTCTTCTAAACTTTGATTAAATTAAATTAATTTTATTTTAATCCCTTTCCCACCCTTTTCTAATCTTATTTTCTTTCTAATTACTCCTCTAATTGTGATTAAAATGTGGATTACCTCTAATCACATGTGCACAATCACCTTTTCCAAGGTGACCACCTCTCAATTTCTTTTCTCCTTCAATCATTTTGAGTTTTTCTCTTGTTTGACTTTTGCATGTCTTTTGCCTCTTAATCCTAGCAATTGATTTATTTTTCCTTTGCATCCTAGCCACTCATTCATTTTGTCTCTTCATCTTATTTGTTTCCCTTTTGCCACTTCAATGCGGTCATTCACTCATTTGACTCTTAATCTTCTCCATCCATTTCTTATCAACTCTTATAAAAGAAGGCCTCTATTTCATTTGTAGGTTAATCATAATCTTGCAAGCATAATCATAAAGAATTCTAAAGAATTTGATAACTCGCATGAGCACTTAACATCCAAGAATTTAAGCATTGACATCATTAGCATTTCAATTTTATAGCATAGTTGTTGCATTTGCATTCATAGTATAGATTTCAATTCTTGCATGGTAACTTAGATTTAATTTCTTAGTTTTAGTTGAATCTTGCATCTTTATTTCTAGTTTAGTTTCCATTTAAATATATATCTTGCATTACTTTCTTGTGCACTTCTCCCTTGTATAACTTTCACTTTTATAATCCTCTTGCGTGATTTGGAGCAAGTTCTTCATACTTTTTCCCCAAACCCTCACACTTGCATCTTTACAACTTGCACATTAGGTTGCATATCATTATGTTGGAAATGACATACCAATAAAATATCAAAAGAGTAAATCAAATAAGGATTATTGAGTTCCCATGTTTTATATCATCAAAGGTTGTGATAGAGATTACTTATTTTGTTGCATTTACAATGGTTAACATGGAATGTGATTTTGTTTGATGTTACGATGTTTCTACTTGCAACAAGCAAGTTAGGATTTTTACTACATATAGGTGGGTATATAAAAAGAGAGTGGTAACTATAGGGATACATACCAATTCCTTGTTGGAATTTACAAGTGGGAAGAATACTTCTAAGAGGGGGGGGTGAATCAAAAGTACCAAACTTTAAGCTATACAACTTTTTAACTGAAATCAATACATGCATGTAACATGTCTAATTAACATGAAAGTAAAGGCATGCATGAAAATAGACAACACAATATTTGATCACCTAGAAACCCTCCAAAATGAGAAAGTAAAGCTGGGGTGGGGATGACACCCACAACTTATCACTGCAACAATATGTAACTTGTCAAGGTTACAAAGTTTGATCATCAACAATGGTCTGCCTTGTGAAAGGCTTGCCCTGCTAAAGGCTCCAACACTTTGTTAAAAGTAACCTGTCTAAAGGATTTACAAACATTCACTTGGAATGTCACCTTGTTAAAGGATTTATAAAATGGCTGTTAAACCAACCTATATTCATAGGATTTTCATTCTCCTAATACAATGGCTAGAAAGTATAGTAGAATGTGTTGACCTGATAACTTATAATCTTCAATTGTTGATTTCAAATCGATGTTCAATCCATTCTAATCTGATCCTTCTTTGATCTAATATGATTTTGTTTGAAGTGTTGATACTCTGTTCTAATAACTGATACTGCAATGATGTCCTTCTTCTAAGTCTTTTCACCCCTTTCACTTCCTTCAAACTTCACTAGTATTCTCTCCTTGCATGCATTTTCTTCTTGCATACTCTATCATGCATTCCTGTACATTACAGAATTATGGGGTTTCAACCTCCTTAAAAAGGTTTCAAGACTTAGGGTTAGGTATGAATCTATGATTAAGATTCATCCATCTTTCCCACTCAAATCTTTCCATTTTTCTGATTGGTTGCATGTTGATTTCATAGGAAATTAAAAAGATTCAATCTTATCTTTTAATCCTTCAAGATTCATCTTGTGTCGGCTCAAAAATGGTTTACATCTATGATTGTGAGGGCACAAACTCTTATGTTAATTTTGTGTTACCCCACACTTACTGATTACTGATGTTTGGCACATATAGAAATTTTGTCTTGCTTGGCACCTATAGAAATTCTATCTTGCTTGGCACCTATAGTTTACTTGGCACATATACTAGCTCAGCATCTATTAATCACTCGATAGTTGAAACTTGCTCAGCACTGTCTCTCTACTTAGCATTTGAATGACTCAGCACTTGATGAATTTATGGCTTGGCACACACTATAGCTCAACATCTATATTATACACGGTATTATCTAAGAAAATTTCTTAAGTGTGTTGACACCCAATTGTCAAAACCAATCTGAGACCAACAATCTCCCCCTTTGACATGAGTGTCAAAAACACTTAACTATACATGATGAATCTAATCTTTTCAAGTATAATATACATTTGTTTAACATATATATAAAATTTCAAAAATTGTTCAAAATTTTTTGAAGATACCGCAAAATTTGTAACTCCCCCTGAGTTGATGTGCCATTGTCGTATCCACAACTTCTCATGCTGGATTTGTCTCATGCTGAGGCTAATAATATTTATCTCTGCCTTGTCATTCTTTCTCTATCTGCTCTGTTCTATCTACCCTGGTTTGGTTTTACTCCCCTTTCACACATCTTCCCTTATAGTTATAATTTCCTTTTGGCTTATCTATTTCTCTTCCTCAAAATTTATCTCCTTATCTCCCCCTTTTTATTATAATTATCTCCCCCTTTTTTGATACTTATGTCAAAGGGTTCTATACATTAACTGAATACTTAGCCAAAAAGGATTTATTTACCTCCATTACTATCCTCAGAGCAACATCCCAATTATCTAGTGCAATTTCCAATGATTTAAGTTGGATGGTTGTCTCTACTGCAAGGTGAACTAGGCCTTCCAATGTAGAAAGATTGGGATCTTTCTTTAGCACATTTTCAACATAGGCCAGTTCTTTCTGCAAAATTTCGATGTGTGGGGTTATGGCAGATTGAATTTGTATCAATTTGGCCTTTGTATTTGCCTCATCTACTATTAACACAACTAGTTCCTTCTGAGTGTGAAGCATAGTTTGAAAATGCTTCTCACTCTAAGCTAGATCCTTGGGTAGTTCCATGCTTGACATCTTTAGATTCCTCTCCAAGCTCATTATCCACTGGTTGGTTTCTTGTGTGAAAATTGATGGGTCACACAATTTTGAGTACAATGAGAAAATATTCTCAAGCATTGCCATTACCTTTTCAATCTTCTTGGCCAGCTCAACTTGTGAAAGTGCTATTTCACTTGATATTCTTCCATTCACCTTTGTTTGAAACCTCTTTTCAGACCATTCTAACAGTTTTGCATTTGCTTCAAAGTCTTCATTCTGTACCTGGTCCACTATACTGGATAGTTGCTCCATGATTGGCTTGGTTTCATTAGGTACCTGCAAGTCGAATGCATCTAGAAAGATGTCTTTAATCTCAATTAATGCTTGCTTTTGTTTATACTCATTTCTAAGTATCTCCTATTTCTTTTCCTTTTCTAGTGCCTTTTGCACTTCATTTATCTGATCAATGTTCATATTTTCATAGTCATATTTGGGAATGACTATGTCCTCATCTAGTACAGGGTCTCCATAGTGAAGCACCCTTGTAACCTTTGTAGAGCTTGAGCCTGGTGCTGAAATTTGAAGTGATATTGCTTCAATGCTCAACTTTTGAGATGTTCTAGTTGGAGTCCCTGTTGTAGGAAAATTTATTAATGTTTGTATTGCCTCTTGCTCCTTCTCCTTAGGACTTTTCTTGTCCTCTTTAGATCTTTCTTTATCAATTATTGTGATCTGTGGGGGTGCACCTTATTCTTGTGCTATAGAGACAAAGGTATCCATCTGTCCTATTTGATCCTTTACTGGCTCCTCAACAGTTGTAGTGACTAGTACTGTGGAGTCAACCTTTGTAGATGTGTCTATTGCTATGTGTCTATTGCTATTTGTACTTTTGGTTGTCCACTTGTGGCTGTTGGGATATGAGAAGGTGGTTCTTGTGGATTCACCTTATCCCTTGTTATGTCTGCTACAACCTTTTGCAATTCTTCCAAACTCACCAAGACAGGATTTGTACACAATTGAGCTTGTAGTGTAGTCTAGTGAAGCATCTTTTTAAGATCCTCTATAGTAAATGGGTTGATGTTCTGACCAAAGTTATCGGGAACATCTTGTACAATTGTTGTATTTGTAGGCATGAGAGTTACATGTGGAGGACTTGGTAGTGGCAATTATGTGTCTTGCACACTCTGTTCTTGTTGATGCTGTTTAGCAGTTACCATATCAACCTTTTGTGTTTCCTTCTCCACTTTATCATATTCCTTTTCTTTTTCACCTTCTTCTTCCTTATCATTGTCTTCTTCTTCTTCATTTTTTCTTCCTTCAAAGGGATCTGTCTTTCCTTTTTTCATAGTTGTCAGGCCATAAATCAACTTCCACATTTGAGTGGACTTCTTCACAACATCCTCAATTTTATTCTAAAGAATACTAAAGGCTCTATAATTGGGTGCAAATTTTCTCCCATGCTTCTTATTTGCTTTGCTAATTTTCCCTTTAGTAATTTTAGGCATGACTTGAGCCAATGTTGACTCTCTTATTTCTTTTTCCATATTGAGGTAATAAATGCCATTTATTGTCTACAATTGATTATAACTCCTTAGGCATTGAATTATCAAGATCAAGTGGAGTGTTCTTGAACTTTGCCATCATTGTGTAAACTGACTCTTCAACCATGTTTTGTTCCTCTCTATTCAACTTATTAAAATCAATACCTTTTAAACCTGATAAGTCTACATTGTCTCTAATGTTATCACATATATTTTCCAAATCAAACTTGGTGGTGTGACTTACCACTCTAAATTGGCTATTATCATCAAATTCTATTCTTTCTTCATCTGATTTAGGGGGTGCAACATACTTTCTTCTCAGATTCTTCTTGGCTGGACCTTCTTATTCAGTGGCCTTCTTCTTTTCCTACTCCGTAGCCTCCTTTGTTGTGGCTCTTGTACCGGCCCTTGTGGTAGGCTTTGCTTGGCTAGGCTTAGCAACTTTCTTGGGCTTGGCAGTTGGTTTGGTGGAGGCTTTTCTTTTCTTTGGCTCTGGCTTAGGTGCTTCCTTGGCTTGCCCTCCTCAGCACCTTCTACCTTTCTACATCTGCTCCCATACCTTGGGTATATGCAAGTGGCCCTTGATTCTACTCTTCTTCATCCTCATCTTCCTCTTCATCATCCTCCTCACCTTCTGTTGTGCCTTCACCAAATCTAGCCTTAAGCTTTTTCACCAATCTATCCTTTTTCTTTAAGGTTGAGGCAATTTTCGATTCCATGTCCACCTTGGATCTGACAACATCATAAGTGCCAAAGGGTTGAGCACTTTTGTCAATGTCTTCTGCTAGTAATGTTGTGATTATTGTTGATGCCTCATCAATATTGATTTCATATCCAAGTGGCCCCAGCCATCTCACCCTTGATACTACTACTTGGATGTATGTGAAATCAATGTCAACTAAGAAACAAATGTCATTAATATGTTGTTCAACAAGAGAAATAGGTATTCTAAGTCTTTGTTTCATTGACTTCTTAAAGTCTTCAAAGTAGCTGGTCATTATAGTTTCAAAATTTGCCCCCATCTGTTCTATGTATTTATTCACCTGTACTATTATTGACCTATTTGTTTTCTAGCTTACCTTTCCAAAAAAGGGGAATTCATTCTGAACATAGAAAAATAAGCATATCAAAATTGCTCCAAATTTGCATCGAGCACCCTTGGACCTTCTTATGGCTCCCAAATTCTCCATAATCTATTGTAGTTGCAATTGAGCTAGATCATAAGTATGATCCTTCTAAACAATTTTGTATCCCACATCTACTGCAATACAAGGTACACTATTGAGTCGGCTTGATTAGTAGAATTTATGAGATATGACTCTAACATCAAATTCTACAAGATGATTTTTGATTGTGTCAATTGTCATCCCTCTCTTGTTCCACTTTGCCCCAGTGTTCTTCTCTATAGCTTCTTTAGAATCACTCCTTAGGGTTTTTGGTCATTCTAGGGTTGGGTACCCAGTTACTCTATGTATAATTCTTTTAGATAGTTTAATGGGTCCATCTTCCAACCATAGGAATCCATCATGGATTCTAATTAACATAATTCTAATCCATTCAGTCTTGAATATAGTAGGGAAATCTAGGGCACGGGTTAAGCCCTTCCTCTCAACAATCTGAAACTCTTCCTTCAAAACCCTGTTCTCACAAAGTTTTATATATGCTTGCCGAATCTCCATGTCACCAATTGTGCCTATTTTACATTTATAATACCTTCTAACATCTTTCACCATCACAACTTTAGGTGGAATAATGGATAAATCTCTCACAGGGTTGTTTTTATAAGCAACTTCAGGAATTGATCTAAAGATAGGTTGTTTCACTTCATTACTGACCAATTGAACTTCAAATGGCTCCTTATCCTAGGGTTTTCTAGAGCTAGATGCCATTTCTTCAAACTAGGGTTTCAAGACGTAAAAATCTCTTAATTGTGTAGCTCGACACTAGTGTAAATAACTTGAATCAATGAAAAGATGTTGAATCTTGGCTTGAATCTGCGCAAAAGCTTCAATCTCTGCTTGGAAACCATTTCTACACTCTTCTTGCTCTTGCTCTATGTTCACAATGATGAAAAATGATTGAAAACATGACCTTATACCCTTCATTTCATAGCATTTAATGCTTAGTGCATATACAATTGTCCACTCAACTCCTTATGCAATTTTGTTTCATTCGACTTCCATTGATTTTCCAACACTCAGCATGCACTAGAGTTTCTCTTACTTGGCTTCTATAAGAATTTCCCTTCACTCGGCCTCACTACTAACTCGACTTCTATTGACTTTGGTAGACAACTCAGCATATACTAGAATTTTACTTGACATCTGAAGGCAACTTTCCTTACTCCACAACAATGTGAAAATTTTGAAGTTTTAACTTTGCATCTTTATTCATGTTGATCTATCCTTTTCAGTACTATTTTAGTCTTGGAATTGATGTATGATAGAACATTTAAATATCAATCCCACATACCCTCTTTTTCTTAGTTGGATGAAGTGTGTCCATTTGACCTTTTGGGTGAAGTGATCCCTCCATTGGATGTGTTGCATCCATCTTTCTTCCATGTTTTATTCATTTCTCCTCTGATGTGTTCAACATCAACTTTTCCTTTTCCTTTGTTGAACTTAGAGTTGGGTGCCTTTGACCTAGTTGGGCAATACTTGTTGATGTGACCAGTCTTCAAACAACTAAAGCATGTAGTTTGGCTCAACCATACTATAGCTTCCACTAAAATGTGTTCTTATGCAATTTTTAGGGATGTGTCCATACTCTTGACAATAGTGATAGCTCTGCCTAGTATTGTAATTCCAATTGTAGTGATGTCCATGATTATTTGTCTTTGTTGGTTGGTTTGGTGTCCACATAGGCTCTATGTCCATACTTCTTGCAATTGTAGCTGTGACCTTCAAATCTTGGTATCCTGATGGTTCTAATCCTATAGTCATGTGCCTAATGTCCTTGCTTATTGCACTTGTGACAATGACCCATGTTTTTAGGTTTGTCATGCTGGTTGGCATTCTTTCTCTTGCACACATTAGAAGTATGTCCCTTTTTACCACAAAAGTGACAAGTAGGTTTTGTGTTCTTACCTTTGTTATTTCTTTCTTCTACAGTCTTTGATGACTCTACCTTTTTAGTGCTGGTGTATCCTAGTCTTGAAGTGTCATTGCTGGATCTTGGTGATTTCAGTAGCTATTCAAAGTACTTGATAGCTTCATTAGGTTTGTTGAAGCTCTCTACAATTTCCTGCTCTCTTCTCAAGTCATTTTGCAATTTTTCATTCTGCATCTTTAGTTTGGAGATTTCAATGTCCTTGACATTCAGCTCATGATGGGCATTCATCATTTGGCTTAGGATGTCTAGCTGCATGTTGGAAACTCTTGCAAGCTCAATTGACTTTTCCTGTAGTTTTTTGGTAAGGTTTATCTTATCATCTTCTATCATAGCTTTATCTTCAATAGCTCTCTTCTTCTGTTTAGTGACTTCACAAAGCATCATGGCTTGTGATTCTTGTTCAATCTTGAGAGTTTTGATCTCTTATGCTGGAGCTATGTTCTTCTCCATTAGGTCTGCAATTGCTGCATCAAACTCCTTAGAATCTCCATTGGCAAACACTTTTGTGGTTTTAATCTCCCTGTACTATGTATCATTTTTAGCTATGACAATTTCTTTTCTTCTCTTTAGGGATTTCCTCAATTCTTCGCTAGCTTCTTCCAAAGAATGTAGAATGAGATGTATTTCAATCTCTTGATTCTCTATAATCTTCCCATGCTTGTAGACCTCCATTTTTAGATCTTTTCTTCAAGCTATAAGGCTTCTCCTTGTAAGAACTTGGCTCTGATACCAATTGTTGGAATTTACAAGTGGGAAGAATACTTCTGCGAGGGGGGGGGGGGGGTGGGTGAATCAGAAGTACCAAACTTTAAGCTATAAAACTTTTTAACTGAAATCAATACATGCATGTAACATATCTAATTAACATGAAAGTAAAGGCATGCATGAAAATAGACAACACAATATTTGATCACCCAGAAACCCTCCAAAATGAGAAGGTAAAACTGGGGTGGGGATGACACCCACTACTTATCACTGCAACAATATGTAACTTGTCAAGGTTACAAAGTTTGACCATCAACAATGGTCTACCCTATGAAAGGCTTGCCCTATCAAAGGCTGCAACACTCTATTAAAAGTGACCTATCTAAAGGATTTACAAACATTCACTTGGAATGTCACCCTGATAAAGGATTTACAAAATGGTTGTTAAACCAACCTATCTTCATAGGATTTTCATTATCCTAATACAATGGCTAGAAAGTATAGTAGAATGTGTTGACCTAATAACTTACAATCTTCAATTGCTAATTTCAGATTGATGTTTAGTCCATTCTGATCTGATCCTTCTTTGATCTAATATGATTCTATTCAAAGTGCTGATACTCTGTTCTAATAATTGATACTGCAATGTTGTCCTTCTTCTAAGTCTTTTCACCCCTTTCACTTCCTTCAAACTTCGCTAATATTCTCTCCTTGCATGCATTCTCTTCTCGCATACTCTGTCATGCATTCTCGTACATTATTGAATTATGGGGTTTCAACCTCCTTAAAAAGGTTTCAAGACTTGGGGTTAGGTATGAATCTACGATTGAGATTCATCCATCTTTCCTACTCAAAATTTTCCATTTTTCTGATTGGTTGCATGTTGATTTCATAAGGAATTAAAAAGATTCAATCTTATCTTTTAATCCTTCAAGATTCATCTTGTGTCGGCTCAAAAATGGTTTACATCTAAGTTTGTGAGGGCACAAACTCTTATGCCGATTCTATGTTACTCAACACTTACTGATGACTAATGCTCGACACATATAGAAATTTTGTCTTGCTTAGCACCTATAGAAATTCTATCTTGCTTGGCACCTATAGTTTACTTGGCACATATACTGGCTCAGCATCTATTAGTCACTCAGCAGTTGAAAATTGCTTGGCACTGTTTATCTGCTTGGCATTTGAATGACTCAGTACTTGATGAATTTATGGCTCAGCACATACTGTAACTTGGCATCTATATTATACTCGACATTATCTAAGAAAATTTCTTAAGTGTGTTGACACTCAATTGTCAAAACCAATCTGAGACCAACATTCCTTGTTCACTACTATAGTTGTACAAAATATTCTTATCAATATTGAAATAATTATCAAACTATATAACTCTTTTTCCATAATGGAAGTGATAAAAAGACAAGGACAATCATTTCAAGAGAGAAGACATGAGGAAATTCGGCTATAAAGAGGATTATACGATCAAATTTTAAGTGATAGTCACAATGGAAAGAAAGATAAAGGAGAAAATATAATATGATCCACAATGTCAAGATAGAATGGAGGCTTTGTGGATTCTTAACATTCTTTCGTATTTTTGCTTCTTTAAAATACAAAGTTTCCACCTCCTTCATGGAGGAATTCATCTTAAAGGGTAGGACAATTCTTTAAAGATTTCTTCCACTTCTAAGTCCTTCCATTTGCAAAGTCATACTTAAGGTTTCATACTACAGTTATTTTAACTTCTATATTTAGTATCTTTATTACTTTAGCACAACTCAATACGCATATAACATCAAAAAAATTCTTGAATTGAATTTGACATAGAATTTCATGGACCTTTAGGGTATGCTTAATAAAACATTTCAAAGGTTTATTCCTAATATTTTTGGGCAAACATATTTGAAAAACTAATCTCAAATCTGAATGTTCATGGTTACAACACTCAACCTTTGTAAGATATCATTATGAGCTTCTACTCTTTCCTCTTCCTCCTCTAAAACATTAGTCACACTACTATACTTATCATAACTAGTTTTATGTTTCCATGCGAAAAAATCCAATTGAGATATAATATCTTCTTGCCAATTCTCAATTTAGTTCATGTTAGGCTATAGTACATAAGCAGGGTTGTTACCAAAGATAACCAACTATATCCTTTTCAAACTATGATATGAGAGAGAGAGAGAGAGAGAGAGAACTCAAAGAATTTCATGGCCAATAAACCCTAAAGTTCATCAAACGTCTATAAAAAGCCCCATTAGAGTCACCATTTTTGTTGGTTCCTCTTGTTGATTTCTTAAGAAAACCCTAAGGAATTGTCCACTCCTATTTACAAGTATCTAAAGTCATTCAACAAACAACTTGAGAATTCCTATGAGGGGGGGGGGGGGGGGATTTCTCCATTGATTTGGGCTCTATAAGACCTGAGTATGCGCAACCCCTCTTTTGTGATATGCTCAGAAATAGAAAATACTCACTAACAACTATTGCACACAATGGGTAACTCTCAAGAAACTAGAAAATTTGAACTATATATGTATCATATCAGAATTGGATCCATTCCAAAATTACTATTAAATCTAGTTGAAAGGTAGAACTTAATATAAAATACACATTGAAAGACATAAAGTAAAAGAAAACTAGGTGGATTATAGATTTTTTTATTGAAAATGTAAATTGTAGGGACTAGTTCCTCATATCCATGGTAACAAAGTCAAATATTAATTGAACCCAAAACTATATCCAACCATACACCATTCTTATATAATCACACTACTATTTCTTCAAACCATTGCAAATACAATCATGCATTTAATATTTTCCATGAAAAGAGCCAAGGCTATACCTCACACAACAATGCCAAACTCATAGTGATAAGATAAATCTATCCTTGATAGACTAAATCATATGATAACAAGAAAATGTTATAGGAGATGGAAGAAAATGAGATTTTCATTAATTTATATTTGATATGCAACATTACAAATCATCTATTAGAGAAATACTAAAACCATTTCATTGTTGTATTGATCCAAAGCCTAGCCTATGTAAAATGATTTGAACTTTCAAACAACTTTTGGATCCCTTGGAATTGGCCTTGGTATTCCTTATATCAACACAAGGAATGAGACAAGCTACAAGGTATTACAGTACAATCTCATTTTTTATTGCCACTAACCAATCTTAAGAATACCTTCTTAAAATAATTTGTTACCTTTGGTTTTTGGCTTGTAGTGATGTTGATTGCTTGATTGCATGAGATACACTAAGGTCAATTTACCTTAAAGAAATTAGAATGTATCTTTTCAATCCACCCAAGCCTATGATCTATTCCATCATCACACCAGTGTAGTTATTGATGCAAAGAATTCAAGATGCAAGATTATCACTATCTCCTTGCTTAGGAGAGAACTTTGAAACTGCTTTTGAAGGTAAAGTGGTGGTATACAAACTCACACCTTTAACACTTGAACTCATGCCCCAATTTTCATTCCACTACTTTGGGAGAGTCAAATTTATAACCTTTAGGGACTATACCTTTGATGCACCACAACAAGCTCCTATAACTTTGCATTAAGCACTGGCAAATGGTTCCATTTGTTTAATAATGCCTACAACTACCCTTAGCACATTCAAATTCATTCAACTCCAAAATGAAGCATCAATTTACATTATATCACAATATCTGTATTCTTCTTGTAGTAGAGCCCAATTAAACATCTCCCTTAAGAAATATAGAACAATACTAAGAACAATCCTCAAGATCATTAGTGTCTTGAACATAGAGAGACCTTCATGTTACAAGAAAACACCCTAGATAATGCATTTATCCTTTCTCTACTGAGAGCTATAAATTATACTTCTCAAGATGTAAACTGACGATAATTATTTGTTAATTGAAGTAACTTTTGCACTGTAAATCACATATGTGGGCTTTTTTAAAGTTTTCTTATTTGGTTATATAAATGATGAAAAGGTATAATAATTCTTCGACTTGTAATGTAGATTATAAGTCTACATCATTCCTTCAAATGTTAATTTTGGTTTGAAATCCTACCTATCATCATACTACCTTTTAATATGCAGTCAACAAACCTTGACTTGCATAGGTTGGTATTCCTTTTTTACATGTCAACTTATGTATTCTTGCTACTTGTTTGACCCATGCTGTTAGAATAACACCCACCTATACCTATGTTTCCAACTCAAAGTCAACCAAACCCAAAACTTCCCATCAAGATCAAGATATCTAACAAATGTGTAGCTATGAAATCACAATACAATGACCGTTTTGAACTTGGTGGGGCATTATAAAGTAAGGAAAGTCTCAATAAGTGTCACATTACTCACCCTTTTCTAGATAGATAAAAAATATCCAAAATAATAGCTTGACCACACAATGGATGACATGCCCTAGTGAGCCATCATGCAATAGATGAGCATCCCATGTCAAGTACCACATCATAATGAGGAGTATAATGAGTCATTTGAAATATCTAAATGCATACTTGAGCGAAACAATAATTAGAGGAGTGGGCTTTCCAATTTGACCATATCAGGCTTAGATTCAACAATGCAAAACAAAAAACAAAAAAAAAAAAGCCTTATTGAGCTACCATGCTGCAAACATGGCATATTTTGTACACCTTAAAGTCTTTAAGGATACAGTGACATAATGAAATATATGCCAAGGGAGAAAAAGAATTCTTGTTGCACCACCAAGCACATTCTTTTTTTAAGTGTTCACATATATGGACCCACTTTTCATCTAAATCACCACCTACATGACATAAGGCCGAGAGGGTTGAAAGAGACTCTTCCAAGCTACCCTCACTAGAGTTATACACAAGCCACCAATATTGAATAAAATACAAGATATTATATTGATTCCAATGTAGATATGATGAGATAATCTTCTTTAAACATGCTAGGCATAAGGCCTACCTAGTTGGAGACATAAACATTCAAATTACAATCTGCAAGCTTAGAAGCTTGGGCTTATAGAGACAAACTATTATTCTCTTCCTTACATCTGACTTCATTGATACTATCCTAGTCCTAGATCTTAAATTATATAGCCCACAAGACAATAAGTTGTCCTGTTAGGCAATTTATTACAATATATAGGTCCTGCCCAAAGGAGAAATTAGTGACCTTATAATTAAGCAAAACAATATTCATTGGGACAAAGATAGGTCCATGCATGATCCAAGAAGAGATCCCCAAGGCCATGGAAATCCTTGATATCAAGCATAACCTCATTGAATCCAAACTCACACATTACTAGAGCTGCTAGGAAGAACACACCATGAGTAAAGAGAAAGGATAACTCTCACACATGATCAAATTAAGTTTTGTAAACATAGGACAAGGATCCATGATAGGTCCACATTTAGAAGCCAACTGCATGGAAAGAGAAAATGAGAACATCAAAGGGTCATTCCATGAATAATATATATGAATAAATAGATAGGAAATGTTTCTTTGGTGATGCAAGATTGCCAAAGGAGCCAAGATGCTCATGCATTTGACACTTGGGGTAAATAAAGACTAATGTCCACATCAAGAATCCTTGATATTATGAGATGTACCATAAAGATCCAAATCAGCTTGAGAAATCCAAGAACTTCCTTCAAATGGTTTGTTCTTCCATTTCACTAAGTATTCTTTGTAATACTTTTCTTTGGTGATTTTATTGACTATAGTATCCAAAATTTTGTCAATTCTCTCTATCTTCTTCTTAGGATAATCAATTTTATTAGACGTTTCTTCATTAGGTTCAAAGTATTCATATATGTCTGAAATATTGAAAATAGGTGAAATATCCATGTTATTCGACATTTCAACTTTAAAGGCATTTCCACTATCACACTTCCTCAAGACATTACAAGGCCCAAATTTCTTCATCTTCAAATTGCTATATGTACCAACAGGGAATACGTTCTTCAAATATAATATCACTTCATCTCCAACCTCAAAAGTATTATATCTTCTCCTCTTATCTTCTCTCTACTTATATTCCTGATTACTATTATTCAAATTACTCCTTACTTCTTTATGCAAATTCTTCACAAAGTCCATGACTTCCTCAACTCAACACTATGTTTCAACTTAGTATTCAAGTTCCTCAATTTTGTAGTTCCTCTAGGATCCATTCCATTCAAAATTTCAAAAGGTGTCTTCTTAGTACCTATTCACTAAATTTTTATATGCAAATTCTTTTTATGCCAAGACCAAGTCCCAATGAGTAGGTTTGTCTCCAATCAAACATCTCAACAAGTTATCCAAACTTATGTTTACAAGTTCAGTTTATCCATCTGTCTATGGATGAAATGTAGAACTAAACATAAGCTTAGTATTAAAATTCTTTCAAAGTGTTATCCAAAAGTAACCAATAAACTTAGCATCTCTATTTGAAATAATAGTCTTAGGAAATCTATTTAATCTCATAATCTCCATGAAAAATAGATCAACTATACGTATTACATCTGATGTCTTCTTACAAGGTATGAAATGTGACATCTTATAAAATCTGTTAAACACTACCAAGATAAAACCATTTCCTCTCCAAGTTCTAGGCAATTCCATATCGATATCTCCCAAGGTTTATAAGGAACATGAAA
Organism: Cupressus sempervirens; assembly: GCA_028749045.1. Classification (NCBI taxonomy): domain Eukaryota; kingdom Viridiplantae; phylum Streptophyta; class Pinopsida; order Cupressales; family Cupressaceae; genus Cupressus; species Cupressus sempervirens. The sequence continues at coordinate 316,619,241 of CM053783.1, forward strand.
AGGTGTATAAAATCCCATATTATAACTAGTTCCTTTAGCAACCTGACAAATTATGCAACTCTTCATTGTCTTCTGAACATCCTTATACATTTGCAGTCAAAAGGATCTCTTTGAAATCAAATTTACCATCTTATCGAACCAAAAATGTCCTACAAGTCCACCACGATGTTTCTCTTTTATGATATTCTCTCTCATAGACCCTCTAGGTATACACAACTGAATTCCTTCAAACATCATATCTTCCTGAATGATATCATGAAACCACTTATCTTTCTCATTAGTTATGTGTTTCTTACAAACTTTCCAAGGTTCTAAAAAATAAGGATAAATTTCATTCAAATATTTTAAATCATCAAATCCAAGCACTTCAACTCTCATCTCTGTCAACAAGTTTCTCTATCTACTCAAAGCATTTGCTACTTTGTTTGACTGCCCGCTTCTATGTTTCAACACAAAAGAAAAGTTTTGCATATACTCAACCCATTTCATATGTCTCTAATTCAACTTATTCGGACTTCCCCAATACTATAAAGCTTTATGATTAGTGTACAACACAAATTATCTAGCCATCATATAATGTCTCCATTTCTTCAAGGTTCGAATAATTGCATAGAACTCTTGCTCATTGACTAAATATTTCCTCTTAGCATCATTCAATTTATTAAATTTTTTTTTTTAAAACTCACTATAGAAATCTATAGGCTTACCTTCTTGACTCAAAACAACTCCAATTGCACTTCCACTAGCATCACAATCAACTTGAATTTTTTAGTAAAATTAGGCAAAGCAAGCACATGTAATTCTGCTATTATTTGTTTTAATGCTTCAAAGCTTTTGTTTTCTCCATGTGTACATTTGAATTCCTTCTCTCCCCCACCCCCCACATATTTTATGTCATAACATTACAAACTGAACTAAAATTCCTATAGAAGCTTGCCAATCTATGGAATGATCTAACTTCTCCAACACTTTCAGTTGTTGGCCATACAAGAATAACTTTCACTTCCTCAAGATCCATCTTCAAACAACAACTAGATATCACAAAACCAAGATACACAATCTCCTCTTTCATAAAAGAATACATTTCTTCAAGTTTATCAATAAATTTTCCTCTTTCAACCTCTATAACACTTGTTTAATATGCTATAGGTGTTTCTCTTTAGTCTTACTGCAGATTAGTATGTCATCAAGAGGTACAATCATATATTTATCTAAGAAATTCTTCAAAACTTCATTCATCAACTTGAAAAAAGTACTAGGTGCATTAGTTAAACCAAAAACTCATACAAACCTTCATTAGTGTTAAAAGTAGTTTTTCGTTCATCTCCTTCTCTGATTCTAATATAAAGATATCCACTCTTCAAATCAATATTTGTAAAATGCTTTGCTCTACTCAAATGATTCAAGAATATATACTTAATTATTATTCATTTTATAGCTCTAGAATCAGTGTACATTCTCCATTCTCCATTCTTATTAGGTGCTAATTCAATAGGTACTGCACAAGGAATCAAACTTTCTTTAATAAAACCTCTCTCAAGTGATTCGTGCACTAGTTTGTTCAATTCTTCATTCTCTAATGGTGTTAGTCTATGTGGTTCTTTCTTAGACAAACTGGCTTTAGATATCAAATCCCCACAATGATGAATACTTCTCATAGGAGGCAAACCATTGGGTACATTATGACGCAGGAGCATCCTGGGCTGCATTGTCATCCTGCATGTTTTCTTGTTTCTTTGTTGCTACCAAGTTCCTTGTTGCTACCAAGTTCTTTGTTGCTGTTGAGTTCATGGTTGATGTTGTGTTCTTGGTTGGTGCAAAGTTCTTAGTTGTTGTCGAGTTCTTATTTGGTGTCGAGTTAGTATGTGCCAAGTGGTTAGTGGTGTCGAGTTCGTGTATGTGCCAAACATTATTGAGTGCCAATATTTGCCTTGGTCCTTCTTTAACCAAGTTGTCTCTGCCTAGTTCTAGTTTGAGCCAACTTTGTGCATTTGTATTTAATATTTGTTGAGAGCTAACTTGTGGCTTGGTTATGCATTTAATGTAAGGGTTTATTTAGTTGGTAATTTGTAACAAGCTGACTTGTGATCGTGCAAGTATTTAAGGGTATATTGGGTAGAGTCTTAGAAAAATAGTTAGACGAGGAAGAAGAGTTAGTAGGAGTTAGAATGCGTGGATCATCCTTGAATATCAAAGATTGAATTGTAATGTTGGTTGTAACCCATAAGTCCTCATGGTCAGACATTTATGTTGATGATTTGATGAATCAATAAGTATTTTGTTATTTTATCTCCTTTGGATGTTGTTCTTTGTGTTATGTTTCCGCTATGTTTACCCTTGCAGGTGGCTTTGGTAGTTAGGTGTGCCTTTGGTCGTAGTTTCCATATCCCTCCTTGCATTAGGTGGTATCAGAGCTTGAGGTTCATCCTTGTGGAGATTAGATCGTATAGAACCCTAAGATGATTTGGTTGTAGGGTAGCAAATTTGAGGATTTGACCTACAACTTGCAGAGGGTTATGATCTTGCAGGAACCTAATTGTAAAGATGGTACAAGGTAGAGGAAATGTTGATAATGTTATATTGGATACATTGAGACAAATTGTAGCCAGATTAGATGCTATAGAGACAACCCAGAGGAGAGGAGCACATCTTGATGATGTGAGTGATGATGAAGTAGTAGAACTAAGCCCTAATCCAGAACTTGAAGAAGATCGAGATGAGGCAAGATTGTTGAGAGTATTGTCTAAGGCACATTTAAAGCCTGTTGTAGAAATTGTTCGTTATGATTGAAAATTGGACACCAATGTTGTGTTGGATTGGATCTTTGATATGGAGAAGTTCTTTGAGTATGAAAACACTCCTAATAATAAGAAGGTGAAAATTGCAGTTGCTAGGTTAAAGGGTCATGCGTCACTATGGTGGGCGCATTTGGAAACTGACAAAAAAAGGAGAGGAAAGGAGAAGATCAAGACTTGGCTGAAAATGGTGAACAAGGTAAAGAACACGTTCCTTCTTGCTGATTATCAAGTTAGCTTATTGAGAAAGATGCAAAATTTGAGACAAAGGGACATGACTATGAAGGAGTATAGTGAGGAATCTATAGGTTGGACATCAAATCTAGACATGTGGATGATGACATTGAGAAAATTGCAAGGTACATAAATATATTGAGATCTAGGATTCAAGATGAAATAAGTTTTGTGAAATTGGAAAGTGTGGAGGAAGCATATCAATATGACTTGAAAGATGAGGACATCTTGACAAGAAGCATGAACAAAGACAAAGAGGTAGACGTAGATCTTATGGAGAAGGTGGTAGATTTGACAATTATGTGTAAGATAAGGATAAATCTAAATGGAAGAGTGATGACAAAGGAAAGACTGAGTGGAAAGGTGATGATTCTTACTGAGGAGGTACTAGTTCTTACTAAGGAAGAGGTAATTCTTATTCTAGAGGTGGTTTTTATGGTAATTGTTTTAGATGCAGTAAAGAAGGACATAGATACTTTGAAAATGGGAAAGGTAACAAAAATATTGTGGTTCAAGAAGACATTGAGGGTTCACTAAGTGGACTTGAGGCTGGAGAAAATATGATGGTGAGAAGAACCTTATGTAATAAGGGAAGTGATAACGAACCTATCCCATGGAGAAGTCTTTTCCAAGACCGGATGTAAGATGACTGGAAAATGTTGCAAGGTGATCATTAACTGTGAAAGTTTTACAAATTTGGCATCAAAAGAGCTGGTTACAAAGTTGTAGTTGCAGAGGCTGAAGTATCCTAAACCCTATCATGTTTCATGGATCAAAGATGAGCATAAGATATTGGCAAGTGAACAATGTATTGTGAAGTTCAAGATTATACATTATTTTGATGAAGTTTTGTGTGATATTATGCCAATAGATTGTTGTCATATTTTGTTGGGTAGACCTTGGCAATATGATAGATATGTTATATATGATGGAAGATTGAATCAATATACTCTTTGGGTAAATGGGAGAAAGCAAATATTGCTGCCTTTGATTGAAAGTCAAGATAAGGTTAATTGTACTACTATGAGAATTTGTATGGTTAATGGAAAGCAATTTGAAAAAGAAGTGAAGAAGAATCAAGTTTGTTTTGCTATAATTCTTAGGAAGCTGAGTTGTACCAGTAGCAACTAAGTGACAAAAAATAGTGGTGATTGAGTAACATCTAGTAATGATCGAGAAAAATAAACTGGTAGAGGTCGAGTACTAGCAGAAATTGAAAATTTGTTGAATGAATATAGATATATTGTTACAAAAGATATTCTTGATAGTTTACCACCGGTAAGAAGTGTAAGTAATTGTATGTATCTTATTCCTGGAGCTAGTTTGTCGAATAAAGCACCATATAGATTGACACCTACAGAGAATGAAGAAATTAATAGACATGTGCATGAGTTGTTGTAGAAAGGTTTGATTAGAGAAAGTTTGAGTCCATGTGTTGTACCTGTTGTATTAGCACCTAAGAAGAATGGAGAATGGAGAATGTGTACTGATTCCAGATCTATTAACAAGATCACAGTGAAATATAGGTTTCCTATGTTGAGGATGGATGACATAATGGATTGTTTGAGTGGAGTAGATCATTTTACCAAGATTGATTTGAAGAGTGGCTATCATCAGACCAGAATCAGAGAAGGTGATGAATAGAAAACTACTTTGAAGACAAAAGATGGTTTTTATGAATGGTTGGTAATGTCTTTTGGGTTGACTAATGCACCTAGTACTTTCACGAGGTTGATGAATGAGGTTCTTAAGAGATTTTTGGGTACATTTGTGATTGTTTATTCAGATGATATTCAGATATTCAGTAAGACTAAGGAAGAACATATTGAGCATGTTAGAGAAGTATTATAGAGATTGAAAGAGGAGAAGTTGATGATTAACTTAAAAAATTGTTCTTTTTATGCAAGAGGAGATTGTGTATTTGGGATTTGTGATTTCAATTGATGGTTGAGAATGGATCCTGAAAGGGTTAAAGAAATTTTGGAATGACCTACACTTGAGAATGTGGGTGAGGCAAGATCATTTCATGGTTTGGCTAGTTTTTATAAGAAGTTTATAAATAATTCTAGTTCTTTTTGTAATGCTATGACTGAGACAATGAGAGGAGACAAAAAAGATTTCAAGTGGGTACATAGAGCTGATAGGAGTTTTGAGACTTAAAAAAAAAGGTTGTTGAGTTACCTATATTGAGTTTGCCTGATTTCAATAAGGTATTTCAAGTTGAATGCGACGCAAGTGGTAGTGCAATAGGAGTTGTATTGAGTCAATAAGGTAAACCTATTGCTTTCTTTAGTGAGAAGTTGAATGATGCTAGAAGGAAGTATTTTGTGTATGATCAAAAGTTTTATGCAATTGTTCAAGCCTCAAAGAAGTGTAGACATTATTTGATTCCTAAGGAGTTTGTTTTGTATATTGATCATAAAGCTTTATACTACTTGGCACATCAACATAAATTGAATCAAAGACATATGAAGTGGGTTGAGTACTTTTAGAGTTTCACATTTGTGATTAAGCATAAAAGTCACTAACCGAGTTGTTGATGCATTGAGCAGAAGACATTCTTTGTTGATTGAGATGAAGGTTGAAGTTCTTGGTTTTGATGAGATGAAAGAGTTGTATGATACTGACACTAATTTTTCTAAGGTGTGAAGAGAGTGTAAAACACCAAATCTATCAGATCATATGAGTAAGTATGATGAGTATTTCATTCGAGAAGGTATGTTGTTCAAAGGAATCCAGTTGTGTATCCCTAGAAGTTCTATGAGAGTTAATCTGATTGAGGAAAAGCATAGTGGTGGATTCGCTAAACATTTTAGGATTGATAAGACATTGAGTTTGCTAAAGGATAAGTATTATTGGTCACATATGTAAAAGGATGTTTAGAAATTTGTAGAGAGTTGTGGAGTTTGTCAAGTTGCAAGAGGAGTAAGTTAGAATACTGGTTTGTAGACACCTATTTTTTTTTCTAAGAAACCTTGGAGTGATATTAGTATGGATTTTGTTCTTGGATTACCTAAGACAGTAAAGGGGTATGATTCTATATTTGTTGTTGTGGATAGATTTTCTAAGATGGCTCATTCCATACCACGTAAGAAGACATCAGATGCTAAGCATGTTGCTGAAATTTTTTTTAAAGAGATTGTTAGATTGCATGGTTTACCAAGAAGTATTATTTTTGATGAAGACAATAAATTTGTTGGTTACTTTTGGAGGATTTTTTGGAAGAAGATAGGTACTGAGTTGAAGTTTAGTTCTACATTCCATCCATAGATAGATGGTCAGATGTAGGTTGTGAATATAAGCTTGGGTAATTTATTGAGATGATTAGTTGGAGATAAACCACATAATTGGGAGATGGTGTTGACACAAGTTGAGTTCGCATATAATATTTATGTGAATAGAAGTATAGAGAAAACACCATTTGAGATTGTTCCTGGAATACAGCCTAGAGGAATATTAGATTTGAGGGATGTTGCTAGTGAAGAAAAGAGAAGTGTTTGAGGGGTAGAATTTGCTGATTTTATGGATTCTTTGCATAAGGAAGTAAAGTTGATGCTAGAACAAAGTAATCAAAATTACAAGGAGAATGCTAATAAGTCTAGAAGACATCATGTTTTTGAAGTTAATGATGAGGTGATGGTTCATCTGAAGAAAGGTAGATTTCCTAGTAGAATATATAGTAAGCTGAAGATGAAGAAATTTGGACCTTGTAAGATCTTGAAGAAGTTTGATAGTGGTAATGCTTATGAAGTTGAGTTACTTGATGACGTGGATATATCTCTTATATTCAATGTTACTGATTTGTATAAGTACCATGAGTTAGATGATGAAGTTGTTGTATCAGATGATTATCCTAAGAAGCATATTGAAGAGGTTGAACAGATATTGGAGCAGAGAGATGGTAAAAGCACATGAGGAAAATATTACTATGAGTATTTGGTGAAGTGGAAGAATAAACTAGTTGAAGATGCTACATGGATTTCCCAATCTGAGTTGGATTCAACTTAGGTTGTGACACTTGCATGATTTAGGAGAATCATTTCTTTCAACCCTAGTCATTTGATGCAGGAGCATCCTGGGTTACATTGACATCTTCCATATTTTCTTGTTTCTCTGTTGCTGCCGAGTTTCTTATTTTTGCCAAGTTCTTTATTGTAGTTGAGTTCCTAGTTGGTGTCGAGTTCTTGTTGGTTTCTTAGTTGGTGTTGAGTTCTTAGTATGTGTCGAGTGCCTATTGGTGTCGAGTTTGTGTATATGTTGAGAATTGCCGAGTGCTAGTATTTGCCTTGGTCCTTCTTTGACCAAGTTGTCTGTGTTTGGTTCTAGTTTGAGTTGACTTTGCACATTTGTATTTAATATTTGTTGAGAGCTGACTTGTGGCTTGGTTATGGACTTAATGTAAGGGTTTAATTAGTTGGTAATTTGTAACAAGCCAACTTGTGGCTATGCAAGTATTTAAGGGGATATTGGGTAGAGCCTTAGGAAAATAGTTTGATGAGGAAGAAGAGTCAGTAGGAGTTAGAATGCGTGGATCATCCTTAAAGATCAAAGATTGAATTGTAATGTTGGTCATAACCTATAAGATCTCATAGTTGAGCATGTATGTTGATGATTTGATGAATCAATAAGTATTTTTCTCTTCTATCTCCTTTGGTTGTTGTTCTCCATGTTGTGTTTCCCCTGTGTTTACTCTTGCAGGTGGCTTTGGTAGCTGGGTGTGCCTTTGGCCCTAGTTTCCATATCTCTTCCTACATCACATCATCAAAAATAATATCTTCAACTTCTATCAAGAAAGATCTAATATCTGGTGCATGCTCAAGTTCATCTTGTTTTTCAGTCTTTCTAGTGATCAAAGCAAAACAAACATTGCATTTCTCCATTTCCTTGACAAATTGATTTCATTCAACCAAAAAAACTCTAATTGTAGTACAATGACTCTCTTTAGGTTTCTCAATAAAAGGAAACAATACTTATTTCTTCCCATTAGCCCAAATAATGTACTGATTCAATCTACTGCCATGTAAAGCTTGCCTATCATATTGCCAAGGTCTTCCCAAAAGAATATGACAACAATCCACATGCATAATATCACACAAAACTTCATCAAAGTAGTTCCCAATCTTGAATTTCACAAGGATTTTCACTCACCAATAGTTTATGTTCATCTTTGATCCAAGCAATGTGATAAGGTTTAGGGTGTTTCAACTTTGCAACTTCAACTTAGATACCAAATCTTCAGATGCTAAATTATCAGAACTACCACTCTCAATGATCTCTTTGCAACATTTTCTTTCAATCTTACATCTAGTTTTAAAGAGACTTTTCCTCAAAACAAGTTCACCATCTAATTGCTCATTCCCCAAGGTCCTTCTCATAATTAGGCATTCTCCATTTTTAGGTGCCTCTTGAATCAAAGCATTTTTGTGACTACTTCCTGTCTTCTTTCCAGTAAAGATACATTCAAAAGCTCTATGTCCTTCTCCACATTTAAAACATATGTCCTTCTCCACATTTAAAACAAGTGCCTTTAAACCAAGATCTGTCTTCTATCTTTCCAATAATGTTATTCCAATGGTAAGTAGAATAATTACTTCTAGTGTAGTTATCTCTTCCCCTGTTAGCATTATCCTCTTTCCATTCTAATTTACCTTTTTCATGATGTGTACTATCAGATCTACTACAATCTCCATAAGATCTACCTTTACTCCTCTGAAATCTTCCACCTCATGCTCTTTGTCTATGTTCATGTTCTTTGTCAATATTTCTTCAGCTCTCAAGGCATACTAGTATCCTTCTTCCAAAATTTCTATCTTCAAAAAGCTAATCTCATATTTTATATAAGTTCTCAAACTATTAAGATATCTAACAACCTTTTCAGCCTCATCATCAACATGTCCATATCTAATATCCAACTTATAGAATTCCTTAGTATGATCTTTCACATTCATATCTTTCTTTCTTAAATTTTGCATTCTTCTCAATAAATTAACTTGATAATAAGTAGGATGGAATTTTGTTTTCAACTTACCAACTATCTTTACCCAAGTCTTAATCTTTTCTTTCATTCTTCTTTGTCTACCAGTTTGTAAGTGTTCCCACCAAAGAGAAGCATGACCTCTCAACTTAGTAGTTGCTATCTTCACCTTTCTATCTTCAAGAACACTTTCACAATCAAAGAAATTTCCAATCTTAGAGATTCAATCCAACAAGACATTAGTACCAAGCTTTCCACTATAACATGAAAGTTCAAAAGAAGGTCTGGAATTCACTCTACTCAAAGCTCTCAAGAATCTTTCTTCATCTTGTTCTACCTCATGTTTAGGATTAGGTACAATTCCTTCTTCTTCATCACTAACATAATCAAGATGTACTCTTATTTGGGTTGTTTCAACAACTTCAAGTCTAGTTGCAATCTGTCTCAACATGTCCATAGCATTATCTGCATTTCCTCTACTTCAAACCATTTTGACAATAGTTCTTGCAAGAATCTTAACCCTCGACAAATTATAGGTCAAAAACTCAGTCTGCCACCCTACAACCAATCCAAAGTAAGGTTTTCCATGATCCCAAACTTCGCCAAGAAAGAAACCTTCACTCTAATACCACATGATGCAAGACCAGAAGGGTCCAAAGGGACTCTCCCAAGTTGCCCTCGCTAGAGTTACAAATAGAAACCAACAATATTGAAAAAACAAAAACAAAATTATATTGATTCTAATATAGATATGATGAGACAATCTCCTTTAAACATGCAAGACATAAGGCCTACCTAGTTGTAGTCATAACCATTCAAATTACAATCTGCGAGCTTAGAAGCTTAGGTAAGTACAAAGCCAAAATCTTATTCTCTTCCTTCTATTTAACTTCATTGATACTATCCTAATCCTAGATCTTAGATTGTATAGTCACGAAGACCACAAGTCAAGCAGTCAAGCAATTTATTAGAAAATATAGGTTCTACCCAAAGGAGAAATCAATGACCTTATAATTAAGAAAAGCAACATCCACAGGGACAAGTATAGGTCCATATGTGATATAAGAAGAGATCCCCAAGGCTACAGAAAGCCTTGATTTCACATGTAACCTCGTCGAAGCCAAACCCACATGTTACTCAAGCTTCTAGGAAGAACATGCCATGGGTAAAGAGAAAGAAAATAGCTCCTACATATGATCAAATTAAGTTTTGTGAACATAGTACTGTTAAAAAAGCCAGGGTTGCTATTGCACCAAAAGATTGACCTATCAATGCTCGATACAACCAATATTCTTATAGAACCACATGAGGCAGTTAAGCCATGTCCCAAATCTTGCGAGGGACGTTGGCCCACTGCCAACAATCTCCCTCCCAACATCACTTGTCATGGTTTGTGAGATTTGAACCTATGACCAAGCTCTGATACCAATTGTTAGAAAGGCCAAGGTTGTCGTTGCACCAAAAGGTCGACTTGTCAATGCCTGATACAACCAATAGTCTTATAGAACCATAAGAGGTGGTTAAACCATGTTGCGAATCTTGTGAGGGACGTTGGCCCACTGCCAACAAGTACAAGGATCCATGATAGGTGCACATTAAGAAACCAACTACACAGAAAGAGAAAACATGAACAACACGGGCGATTCCATGAACATTAGACATGAACAAATAAACATGAAATATTTGTTTGGTGATGCAAGATTGTAAAAGGACCCAAGATGCTTCTGCATCACTATGTCACCGCTTGGTGACACACTGATCAAGCAAGAAACTCCCATTGTGCCACCGAGTGCCATGTTAGAAAGAACCCTTACGTACAAATAAATCACTCAGTAACACATCAAGACTATATGAATCTCTTAGTATGCTACCACTTGCTATTAGGGATTGACACAATTACCAACTCAAATGACACGATGCAGCTTGGTAACGTAGAGAGATAATAAAAACATTAAATTGCACCACCAAGTGGGAACCACAACCACTTAACCAATGAATTATGCACAAGCAATTATGAAAGGGTTAAGTTATCGTGCACGGGGATAATAATTAGGTACAAACTAGGACCTAGGACATTCATGGACTCATGATAGAACGAATGAAATAATCAACCATATCAAGGGGTGATCACTGGTAGATATAAAATTTAAATGTGGTTAGTCAACCAACACATTTAAACCCTCGAGATAAAACACTTAAAGAGCTTCAATTAGTTCAACAAGTCAACATGAGAATAAAACCTAGAACTAAGAGTTAAACTTTTGAAATCACAGAGATGACAACAATTCATAAAACCCTAGCCTAAACCCTTTGGAAAACCATATCCGACAAACCCTATTTTGTAAGCTTTGAACTAAGAAACCATGCATTCACTCGCATTGGAATGTGTGAATGCACTCGCAAACCTTATGCAACCCCAATTTTAAAATTTGAATTAATATTTCATGTAGAAAAAAAGCTAACAAATGCACATAGCATATAGGAAGAATATTAAAGTCAAATTAAAATTTGATTGCTTGTTAAAATGAGTTTAGTGAGAGTTTAAAGGAACCCTCCGCTATGGTTCCACGGAGGAACTAACAAAGGTTTTAGGTTTCTCTCGCTTAAACCAAAATATTATTATTATTGAACAAGGCAAAAACTATTTAATAATAATAATTATGCATAGTATCAAATACTAGAGGACAAAACAACAAATCATTAAAATACTTTGTTAACCTGATAAGAAAGATAAGATCCCATTAAATCTGTAGCTTCCTCGACTCGTTATTCCAGTTAAGCTTTTTGGGTTTTGGTTTTCCTCATCCGCAAATCACAAAACCCATCTGGGTATAGCAAAATCGTACTGGGTTTGTGCTAAATTTGCACTAGGTCTGTGACGCTCTGTTGGGTGCTTGTCATTTTTCAGGATTTTAGATTCTTGATATCGTAAATATAACCTGTAGCAATGGCAGCATCACAGCTGGGATGTGCCTCTACAAAAATTGTGGGTTTAAGGTCTTTCGATGGTTTTAGTTCTTCAAGGGCTGCTCCACCATGCACCATTGCTATTCGACAGCAGCCCATTAAAAGAATAAGCTTGGTTGTCAAAGCAGCCACAGTTGTGGCTCCGAAGGTACTTATCCGATACATTTTTTCGTTTGAATTGTTTATCTCAATGCAGGATATGTAATGTTCTACTTTTTGTTTCGAACGATTTCTTATTATTACAGTATTTGGCATCATATGTCTTGAAGAATAATGAGTATCATAGATAGCTGCAGAAAATGGTTGGTGAATGTCCTGTAGTTTTAGCCACAGTTTTCTTTGAAGAGTTGATGTTGGGTTTATGATACTTTGTACTGGATTCACTCTGCCTTTGTCTGATTAAGCCGATGCTATTCAATGTGGGCTTCATGGCATTAGTGTTAACAAATCCTTTTAGTTAGTTTGCTTCCTTTGAATGCTTGATTGTCTTTTTGAAGTAATCTGTCACTGTTTTGGACATGGAAGGTTCTTGTTATTGTATAATAATAGTAGTAAGAATACTTATTTGATACTATGCACGATAAATCTCCACCATATACTATTGTTCTGCAAGAACTCTTGCAGCTGCGAATGTTTGATGGCTGTATCTGAATTTTATCGCCAAGTAGTACAAACCAGTTTCAGCTGCTTGTCAGGACCTGTATTGCCATATTTCAGAAATTTACTTTAATGTTGAAGAAGACTCAAGAATATGTGATCTTTTATTATTAGAGTTCCGCTTGCAAGAATTCTTATAGCTCCAAAGATTTGAGATTTAACATGGTAATACTTAAGATAGTGTTCTCAACCTACTCCTAGTTCTGAATAGTCAAAAGTAGCTGTAATGCCTCTATTTAGAAACATTCTTTCATGCTGAAGAAGTCAGAGGAACATTTGATATTTTTATTATAAGATACTTCTGTCAGTGTTTCATTCTCCTTAAGTAATTTTTATTTTTCTCTCCTTTCAATTTTCTCATTTCTGCCATCTTATTCTCTAATTCATTTGCTTGGTTATCTTTTACCCCCCTTCTTCCCTCCTTCACTCTCTAAACTTGGTATTTCATTGTAGCACGCTTTTGACCAACTTGTTATAACTGGAACCTAGGGCTAAAGAACTGCTATGTGATTGATTTGAACTTGGAAGGGAGAAAAATGGGTGTGTAGTTGTAATGTATGTTACAGCATGAATTGCACCTCTGAGATGGAATCATTTGTAAGCAGTTATTTAAGCTGTATTTGTTGTCCCAATTTTGTTTGTTGTTTGGACTGGGAATAAACCTTCCCACTGTCTAGGTGATATTCTGTTATATCATTTTGCTTATTACAAGCAGTATCTATTGTGCATGACTGTTGTGAGGGATTGGATTTTGTTTGGGTGGGACCATATAAGGCAAACTTTAGCTGTAGTTTTGAGTTACTGGTGCCTGTCAGAGTTCTTGGGTTATCATGTATATATTGCTTTAACTTTGATTACATGCATTTTCCTTGGGTTATTGTATGCAATAAAACGGATGATATTGAATTCATGGATTTGTTAGCGAATGGTAAGTACAGTGAAAATACCAAACTGCATTAATAAAACTGCATATATTTAATATGGATTTGTTTGCTGGCTAAAGTTTTATGTCTCTTGTGAGAGATTGGACCTATTCTATTCGCAAAGTCTGAGTTTGGCATTTTCTCATTTATTTTCATTATAAAGTAAAGAAATTCCAGTTAAAATATGGCTTTTCTGATGAGTTTGTTTAATTGGATTTTCAGTTTACTACACTCAAGCCACTAGGAGATCGGGTGCTTGTAAAGATTCAGCCAGTCGAACAAAAGACTGGAGGTGGAATTTTATTGCCAAGCACTGCTGTTAGCAAACCCCAAAGTGGTGAGGTTGTGGCTGTTGGTGAGGGCAAGTCTATTGGAAAAACTCAGGTTGAACCTACTGTTCAGGTATGAAAAATGGGTAGCAATTTCTATTTCTTTTCCTTTTAATAAGTTCTCCCCATGGGAATCTTCCTGGTTTTAGGAGGTATTGTGTCAAACTTGAATTCATGTTGAACCTACTGTTGAGGTTTGAAATTGTACTGGTTAGCAGTTTTTTTTTTTGTTTCTTTTAAATTTTTATTTTTTCCACATGAGCAATCTTCCGTTTTTCTAGAAAGATTGATGTTAAACTTAATTCAGGACGAACCTACTGTCAAGGATGAAGTTGTAATGCATAGCAATTCCATTGTAGCAATATTCTTTAATTTATTTGTTTTTGTAATATTTTCTCCACATAAACCATCTTCCTAATTTTGGAAGGAGTTATGTTAAAGTATGATGCTATTTTACTGAGAAATTGACGCTTACTAATCCTGAATTTTAAAAGTGTCCCTTTCCACTATTTTTTGTCTTTGAACCAAGTATACCTTGGAGACTGGGCAATCAAAAGATTTGGCATTTGACATATTTAGTTTGTGATTTTGAAATACCTTCTGTGATGCAGGTTGGAGCTAAAGTTGTATATTCTAAATATGCGGGTACAGAGATTGAATTCAACGGTGTGGATCATCTTCTTCTTAAAGAAGATGATATTGTTGGTCTTCTTGAGACTGATGACATGAAAGACCTCAAACCAGTGAATGACCGCGTTTTAATAAAGGTTGTTTTTCAGCTGGGTAGTTGTGTGTGCATATAATAGAGAATATTGGTATGTGGAGCATAAGAAGTAGTAGTTTTAAAAAGAATTAGTGATTGTATGTGGCAGATCCAAGAGGCGGAGGAAAAGACAGCTGGTGGTTTGCTTTTGTCAGCAAGTGCTAAGGAGAAGCCATCTATTGGAACAGTATGCATCTTTAACTTTCAATGAAGATTCTTATCAGGCATTTGTTTTGTTATTGTGATCATGTCATTTCACATCATTGATATTTGAGTGCATGTGCATATAATCAGGTAGTTGCAGTAGGACCGGGCTCGTTTGACGAGGAAGGCAATAGAAAGGGACTTGGTATATCCCCTGGGAGTAATGTTTTGTACTCAAAATATGCAGGAACTGAATTCAAAAGTAAAGATGGATCTCAGTATATCACATTGAAGGTGTCTGATGTGATTGCTGTGATGTCTTAATACATTTGAATAGTGGCTCTGGGGTGGTTGTTGAGTTAAGTTGCAATATTGTGTCCAAAGAAACCTTTTACATGACGAAGGGATGGTGTTTTGCAATTAAAGCTATCTCACAGAATGAGAATTACTGACTTCTGTGTCGCAGCATGTTTAAAGTCTAAAAGAAAGCCTTTGTTTTACACTCTTTTAATATGCTTTATAGGTGAGCGTTCCCAAAATTTTGTGCTTTCCTAGAACAATTTTCTTTTGGTCATAGTTTAAATATTAAAGAATTAGTTAAATTTCCTGCATAATCCGTTGAAGGACAATTTACAGAGGCAAACATTTTGATCTTGTACTATAACAGTTGGTTATCAGTAAATGTGACAAATTCTAGTAACTCCATGCTGTTCTCTGTAGTTTTCTTTATTGGCCCTCATAGGGTATAATTGTGTTCCATTTTACCATCAACCATGTTACCAGCTAATGTTTACTTGCGGTGAAATCCTATGGTGAATCAGTGAAATATCGTTAGATGCTTCTTTTTCTCTCTACCATTCTTAGTAGGCCTATTAGGGCTATTTTGTAGTCCCTTAATCCCCTTCTGATTTTATTCTTTAAAATGGCATAGGTAAATCAATATGTGGAATCAGTGAGATATTCGCTAGCAGACAGATGTAGAATCAAGTTAAAAAAATTGCGTTTCATTTTTGCATCAACATTTGGGATTACTGATGACACTATAATCCATGATCAGGACGAGAAACAAATGACAGGTGATACGAGGATTGGGATACCAAGTGCAAAAAGTGTTTGTTAATCAGATTATCAGAGACCAAAAAATTAACAATTAGAACTAAAAGTAAGATTGAAAATGAAAACAAAAAAAGCTTAGTTGTAAAATTAAAAAGCACCATGCATTGTACCTTCTACTACAAGTTATGTGACTTATTCAACTGAAATCTATTCCTAAGTATAATATGAGATTTGAAAATAATGTTATAGACTAATGCTCAAATGGAATTTTGTTTCCAAGTGGAAGGCAGTTATTCTTATTGTCTGGAAGACTCACGTCTTTTTGGAGATGAATTCAATAATTTTACTGACAAATGCACAACCAGCTTTGGACAGAATGCCAATTAGTCATTTAGGACATTGCCTTGTTTGTTTGTGTGTTTCATTGCACTGTAGTTTACCTTATCTGAGTCTTTTTTTCTGACCTTGTTTTTTTATGGTGATCTTCAATCTATCTGGATAACCTTTTCATTTTTTCATTGACTTACGCTGAACTAATGGGATTGGATGGATCGGATGCCTACTATCTATAGGGCACTGAGTGAAAGCTTTCACTGGTCTGGATTCACCTCATGCGCATGAAGCACTACTTATTGGTTGGCTGTAGGAGCTCGGAGCCGGATGAAGCTCATATATTGATGTATTAACCAGCCTCCCACAGGCCAGAATGCTTCTGAGATAAAATGCACATATTAAAAGATATTTTAACATTTTGAGCTCTTTTGCCCTCTCGATTTTTTCAGCCATCTTTAAATTTTGGCCATAAAACTCTTAAATTGAGAGATAATACACTGTGGTTTCAAGTAACCCATTGTACGCTTGGGAAACTGTTGGTAATATGACTAGCTTGCATTTGATTTGTTAAACTAATCGTGGGTACCATCAGTATTCCCTAGTATTCTTTATCACATGGAAAACTTTGGGTTGGGAGAAGATTATTTATACTTAGGCTTTGGTTTGTTACAAAGGCAAATCGAGACCAATAAAATGGTGCATGCTTAAATCCGCTGTGCACCATTCTTTATGTATTTGTTCAGTTGTATTGGTTTTCTGGCATGTCAAATAAGCCATTTGGATAGGTGTTTATTTTAGAACCCTATTTGGTAAGCTCAACTTGATTGACATCAATACAAGAGTTGCTTCCATCATGTAGATTGGTTTTATGGCATATTTAGCGTGAAAGTCTATAAATTATTTTGTTTGTGGGATTCTGGTATGGATTGAAGATGATAAGAATAAAATATGGTGTTCTGGATGCCATTTACGGATGTAGCTATCTTGCAATAATGACATTTAGTTAACTTCAACGATTATGACACATTGTAAACATCTTGTCTTATTGTAACTTTCATCTTACCTTTATAAACAAGGCCACTCATGTACATGTCCCCATTTGTTACATCCAACATTAATTTAATTTTGCATTGTTGAAGCAAGCCATTCTTGCCACTCTCTCTTGTGGAAATTATTTTTGATCTTGCAAGGTCCTTGGGGTGTGGAGGAGTCACCAATCTACTTCTACTTGACATTTAGAAGTTCTCTGAAGACTCTTTTCCACTTTTGAGAAATGTGTTTTGGTTTGAAGAATTCGAGTAAGCTTGGTTTCATTTTCCATTTTGATCAATATCATTGTGTTTTGCCAAATTAACAAGGGCTTGAAGAAGTCGTGAAATTGGCTGATCTAGGGGGTCAACAGCTTTGGAAATGAGTTCAAGCCCAAATTGGCATTGCCATTGTATTTAGATGTCAATTCAACAAATTTCAAGTATAAATTCCTCAATTTTGAATAAGGTTGGTTTTGGGGCAAATTTATTTTTGCCCGGTATGGCCGCATGCCTCCATGAGCACAACGGTTCAATGCCATTATTTGTAGAATAAGAAATATTTTTTCTGTACTGTTTCTTTATGTGTAAGTACAAAGGTTGCTTTATTCATGGATCATTGATTATAAAATTGATATCCATGAAACATCACTGAGAAACAGTTTCTCCTCTGAAACCGAACCCACTGAACCTTCTACCAAAAAAGGCTATAAAGAGTCATCAATCTCTCAAAACCCCAAATCCTGAACCTTCTACCAAAAAAAGCTATGAAGAGTCATCAATCTCTCAAAAATCCAAACTCTGATCAATTTTTTCATGACAGACTAGAGGGCAAGACCATGTAAAATCTCCACCAGTGCCAAATACAACTACTTCAAGAAATCACACCATTTCTCTGCTTTGTACTTGGTACTAGTAGCTTGTAAAGATCCTTGTGATGAGGAGTTCTAATCCTTTCTGCGACAGAATGGCATCTTCAACACCATCTTAACAAAATTCTGATGGCTGCAATGATTAGAGCCTTCAATTCATTAATGTCTATCAAGTCTATAACAAAATGTGAAGCAAGGTTAGAGTTGACCTTGTATTGGTCCTGTAATTGGAAGAATTCTTAGTCGAAAATATGCTTTGACAGCCAAGATTTCAAGCCTTCCCTCAAGCATTAAACCCAGCTTAAGTTTGGTAACAAAGATATTGCCCAGAAATGACATTTGGCATCTCAAGCATGTCAACTGGAAGGGTGTTTCCATTGATACAACAAATGGAATACAACAATGATTGACCTTACTAATTGCCGGTGCATTAACTTTTCATAAAAATGCTACCAATACGTTGCTTGAAATGCTGACAATTGCGACTGAAACAATTAATGCCTTGTCAAATAACACTAACAAGAGTCAGACAAAGGTTACCCCATTACAACAGCTCCACCTTCCATCTTACAAAAATCTGATCCATTCGCCGCTCTGTGAACTGAGAAGTTAGCGTCCCCACGAGCTTCCTTGAGGACACGATCAACGTGGAGTAATTCAGAAGTCTGGGAGATATTTAGTGTTTCTTACAGAAGGGCCCGTAATTTCCAGTTGGGTGTTTGGCCATTTCAAAGTGCATTTATAAATAATGCCATATCCCTTTGTTTCCGTAACACCCAAACTCTATAATATTATTCCTTGTGGAGTGGTTTGGCTAATCTATACCAGTCCCCCCTTCTTACCCCCCGACATACTTGGATTTCTGTGAGGCACCAACAGAGTTAACGTTGTACCAACACCTAGCTGGTCTTTCATGGGCAGAGTCTCTCAGTGCTTGAGAATCAACCCCTTCCAACCCCCTAACCGGATGATTTGTTAGGCCATACCAACATTTTTTCATAGATATCTCAATTCATAATAAAGGAAACAACAGTGTTTTGCTATCTTATCTATTATTTTCAACTTCAACTATGGAATCTGTTACCTTGTTAAAAAAATGAGTGTGTCCTTCGTTTTATCTTGGAAAACCACGTGATTACCTCATTCCAAGTTTCCAAATTAGGATTGAAGGGTTAAGGATCCACAATCAAGAGTAGGTTGTCTTATTGTTGTTTAAAATAACCCACGATCAAAAGAGACCGAAGATGTCATTTGAGTGTTGTCATCCATTCCAAGTTAGCACACAACCAGCTCCAATAACCAAGGGCAAAAGTGAAACCCAACAAAACATGATATACTATCTCCTATGAGCATTTGCACAATCACACTTTGAAGGGCCTTGGTAGCTTACTCATAAATTTTAGGAAAACAATATCTCAACCTTGCAATGATAAAAAGGTTACTAATAAAACATTAGTCTCGGGGTTTTTGGGGCATCGCTCATGACTTAGGTAGTGGCTATAGTGCAACTTATATGCACCCATACTAGTGTGAAATAGTCTTTAGTCTTTAATATACAAATGAAATACATTCAAAAAGAGGTGCATATAAGTTGCACTATAGACAGTGCCCATGACTTGGGGGTTGTAAGCATCACCTCTTCATTCACCTCGGTCCTATGATTGGCTATGGGTACAATACGCAATGCACCATTTATCATTAGGTTAGAGTTCCAACGGTGGATATTTTGTGTATCTTTTTGGGTGGTTTTCACTTAATTAAAAAAAAAAAAAAAAACCATTTGAGTTTCATGCCTATCTCTCATATGTTAGGCACCTAGGAGGCATTGTGATGTATTCCAAAAGTTTGATAGCTATAAGCAACTTTGGATCTCACTTGTGACAAGCTTGCTTGCTTTCAAGTGTATTAAAATTTGTTAATCAATTTCTAAATTATATATTGGGTGAATTTTAGAGAGGGTTTTTTCTTCTAAAAGGGATTTCTCCTTGCATTGGGGTATGCATGTTATTTATATTTATTTTTGTTAAGTTTCTATAATTGTAACAAAAATTTGTGCTTTTTTTACAATAACCCTCCTTAAGATTAGCCTAGGAAGTTGTTTTGCTACTTAACTTCTTTACAAGTGGTATTAGTGCCCGATCTCCTTTGGTTTCAATTGTGAGTTGTTTTTTTTTTGAACTAATTCAGACTTGAGTAGAGTTTGTGTAAAAGATACTTTTATGATTTTGTTCCCAAAGTTTTCTAATGGCCATTTCGTCAGAAAGAGTATCGTCAGAAAGAGTAGAAGTGGAGAAATTATCTAGAAATGACTTTGAGATGCAGAAGTTGGGGATAGAGGATTTGCTAATAGATTGAGATTTATGGGAGGCATTTGATGAGATTTCATGAAACTTACTAATTTAGATGAGGTTGATAAATGTAAGCAATTGTTGAGGGGTTAGTCCATCATTTCGACACTTGTGAGGTAACATAAGTGATTTGACAGTCCTTTGTTAGATGTTGCTTGTGTAGATGAGACATTACTTCTAACCAACGCTTTTATGATTTAAGTTTAGGCCTTTGCACTTATTATTTGGCTCAATTTGGGGGGCTCACTATTTATGGTAAGTTATATTTGTTGAGTTATTATTTTGACAGGGCACTTTGACGTGGTATATGCAGTGGTAATCTTGATTCCTAATTGATTTGGTGAATAAATCTAATGGCACAAGTTATTTAATTATTAATGAAGTGTGCTTTATTAATAGTTCATTATTAAAGTCTATTATGAAGTTCACAAAGTGAATGAGGCCAAAAGACATTATTAATGAGCAATAAATGATTTAACAAAGTTCACACCCAAACTAATGAATTTGTGGTGCAGGAGCACCTAAGAAGACAAGAATACCATGCTAGAGTTCATAATATGAGTAGTTTTATTTTATTTTGGTCATTCATGATGTATGAAGCAAATTTGAGTCAATTTTAATAATAATGTAAGGTTGAAAGACAAAATTGTAAAAGTTGTCAAATATGTAAGCAAATATTTTCCATAAAATGTGGCAATATGAAAATTATGACACAAGAGAGAAGGTGAAAGGTCATAGGAGTATTTGGATGGTTTCCAAATGTTGAAAATGTTATAAATACCATGTATTAGTCGTTCCAAATCAGGATGAGAAGGGAGAGAACATTTTGGTATTATTTTGTGCATTCATTTCTAGTTATTTTGATTGGTGTTCATTGTTTTTATGCCATTTTCAGGCTTTTGTACAGATAGTTACGACCTGTAAACCATATATAAGTTACATATTTCGATAATAGGATGAATTATCTTCATTCTCCTTTTGGTTTGGATTAATTTCGTTTTGTTTTGAAGAAGTTATGCATATTTTGTTAAAAGTGGTTATTTACAAATTTTGGATTCCCTGATAATAGTCGTTGTAGAACTTGGTACTGACACATATGAATGAGTTATGACCTCTAAATAGATTCATTGGAAAGCTATACGAATAATACTTCTTTTCCCTTTTGTTTGGGTCATTTTTAAAATATCTTCAATGGAGTTGTGGGCACAAATTTGCATGCATAAATTGATTTATGAATTGGAAGAATTAATGGCTTACATATTTGGAAAATAGATTCACGAAGGATTAATATGAAATTGGTTTGGGATCATTTAGTTTTTTGTTGTGAAAGATATTAGTTTCGTTATGAAGGGTTACATGTGTGCTTTTTGGTTTATGATAGTAAAAATGGGTCTCGGTACAAAGACCATAGCATGAAAAAGAATGGTTTTATTGGGCTCAGCTTTGGATATGCGTTAGAAGGACTAATTTTTAGTAACTCCTCCAAAGCATTTTTCAAGAAGATGTTGAGAACAAAAGTTATGAATATCATAATATGCTATAGAAATCAGACTGTGTGAATGGAGATATATTGATAAACTTGTTGAAGTATATTGTGTTTTACTTTATGAGATGTCTCTAAATCATAAATCTATTGAATGGATGTTGAAGGGATTAACATGTATCCCACTGATTAGTTGATTTGTAAGATGCTCTGCATCAATTTATGATAACATCAACTTGTAACAACAAAATAAATTATACAAGTCATTAATGAGACTTATTAGTGAAGCTTCACAAATCAAATTCTATGGAAGATTTATAAAATCTCAAGGAATAAAATTGACCTGTTTTGACTTGCATTTGATGTCTTTGGGAATTGTGGAAGGGTTTCAACAACTAGGTTTTGAAGAATGGGTATTTCTTCATGGATTTAGCATCTCTAATTAGTGGAAGATCCATTTAAGTTTGAAATTAAATGATTGCTTCATACATAAGTCATAAATGTGCATGTTTGGCGATTTTTTTGGGAGTTTTGAGTGCCAATTAAAAGATATTGTAATGAACTATTGAAATTTTTATTACCCTTGAGTGCCAATTAAAAGATATATGTATCTATGTATGTATATACCTACATATCATAATTACTCAGGCAAGCATTAATATACATAGGAAATATAATATTATACTAAGACATGGGTTAGGCATGTAATGCAACCTTTATTTTTAAATATTCTCTTGACTTTGAACTTTGGTTATTTTAATTATTTTGATTTGGGTGACCACATATTGTGTATCCACCACCTTATGGCAGCGGGTCATTATATTCCTTTTGATATTTTGAATTAAAAGTCTTTCAACATTCTTGCCACCTCAAATCTTGACATAACTGAGCCACCGCGGATGACCATTAATCATCTTGGGCGATACTTGTTCCTCATTTATGCGATTTGTTCTTGTGGCAGGGGCACATACAAACAATACTCATCACACTTAGCTTCTCTCAATCTTTCAATTTGTTATTACACCTTTTGTGCTCTTAGTTTGAAATTTATTAGGAGTGATCACAATAATATCATTTTCCAAGCCCAAGTCATGAGTTGAGTCAGTGACTCTCATTGAGCTCCATTGGCATCATGGTTGTTGGCTTTCTGAGATTGTTATACTATGGTTTGCACCAAACTTGTTAGGTCATGCCTTGTTTACTGATATTTTCTATACCATGTTGCCATTTTCTTAGTAGTGTCGACCATTTTTAAATTACAAGATCATTATTGAATGTGATAAATACTTTCCATCATGATCTTTCTGATACATCGATATGCTTTGTTTGAAATGATTGTTGTGTGCATTTGCATATGTTTTGATTGAGCAAATACCATACATGAATATAATCAATTTTTTTTTGAGATAGAATATTTCTCTTATGAATGAAATCAAAGACAAAAAAGCATAACAACTTAAGATGCCATAGGCTATGAACTGGCATGAAGCATGGCAGAAGATTAAGTGTTCATGAAACTAGCAAAAAAAGGGCCTTCAAGGTCGAGCCAAGAGGGGAGAATAGTGGGAATAATCCCTACAATGAAAAGAAAGATATAATCAGTATAACTTTTAAATCAAACATATAGATAGCTCACGGTAGGTGATTGGGTACATAAGTTTCCCATCCAAAATCCTTGGCCAAGGTAGTTGTCATGTCCCCTATTCAAATAATTAAAAAAATAAAAATAAACGTTGTTAAGGCAGGCAGGCTCCAAAAAGGTGAAATTTCGGAAAAAGGGGTTAATCTTTGGAAACCAATGGACTAATAAATAAAAATTATTATTAAATTATATTTTATTAACCCCTCTTGGACGTGAGTTAGGGTTATGCCCTCTTTAAAAGGGTTTTGGAGGCATTTTGGGCTCATTCTACATCTTGATTCTTGCTAATTTTCTTGTTGTTCTTCAGAGGCTGCCAAACCTGTGGAGAAGGAGACCCAAGAACGGGAGTTTGCAGGTTTCCAGGAAGGCTAAGGACGGGATTTTGAAGCCATTCCATGTGCATGCTCATACAGAGTTTTCCTTTGTGCTGGATAGTGCCGATTTGGGTGTTTTCGGGGTTGTTTTTGGTTTGAGTTTGGGTTTTCAGTTGAGTGTTTCATATCAGTTTGGTTTGCTGCTGTATTTCAGACTTTATGATGTTAAAATAGAGCTGAATATATGTATTGGGTCGTGATTAAACTTCTGAGATAGTTTATGAGTGTTTTGTGGTGTTTTCGGGCATTTTTGTGTTAATTTCGGGAGCCCGATTGAGCATAGTTTTGCCCTACATTTGTGAGCTGTTGTGTAAAGGCTATACAAATCTAGAAATGTCATTTTTTAGGCTGTTATGCTGCTGAAATTTCTGTAAAAATGTCCATTTTCAGATTTATTAATAATTTGTGAAGTTGTGAAGTTTTTGGCACTAATTTGGACATACCCGATTTGGGTTTTATTGGGAAATTGGCAGATCTTTGTAATATTGGTTGTTTGATTTTAAAGTTCTGATTTGAGGCTGGAAATATCAATAAAAATCAGTAAAGGGACATTTCAGTGGTATCAGAGCCGTGATCTTGCCAGCCTGAGGGTTTGTAGAAGTTGCATGTCAGTTTTAACAACTACCTAGATCTTGCATGTCAAGTTTTGATAACTACCCAGATCTTGCATGTCATATTTTATGATTGCAAGCAACTAAGTGAAAGAGAAAAAAGATATTTGCAGCGAGAAAAGAATAAAGAAATTTTGATCAAACCCCCAGTTGAAAGCAAAAGTACAAAATCCAAGGAAGAAAAAAGTATGGCTGATCCAGATGAGATGGCAAAGAAATTCTTCCAAGACATCCAAAATACTCAGAAGCAAACAGTGGATGGTTTGGCGGAAACTAGAGAGGCTTTGCGAATATTGACAGAAAAATAACAAGGAATTGCATCTATTAATGAGAAAGGGAGCACTTCAGAGGAGCCGAGAAATGGGAGATCCACACCATCTAAATCGACCAAATCTATTTTCTTGCCTGCAGATGAGCCACCAGTACCAAATCCAACCATTAATCCAGTGGAAGAGGTTACAGGTAATTTGATTACATTAAGAGCTACTTACAATGGCTTAGATGATGACTTTCGTAGTTCAGTTCCATTTAGAGAATATGTGGATATGATGAACGCTTTGATGCCCAAGAAAGAGAACATGAGGGAGCATGACACAAGTGGAAGAGAGCTCAAAAATAAAATAAGCAAGTTTACAGCACCTACTTTTGATGGAACAAATAAAATTTCAGCTAGAGCATGGCTACAAAAATTACAAACTTTCTTCACACTTAACCCCATGAAAGAGAGTGATGCTATTCAATTTGCAAGTCTGCACTTGGAAGATGCAGCCTATGATTGGTGGTATCATGGAATGACTACTCAAGGTCATGATCAGGTAACTACATTTGAAGATTTCAGTCAAAGGGTGATAGATAGATTTGACCTCAAGGATGATGAAGAGTACTTTAAAGAATTGTCAAAGTTGAAGCAAACCAAATCAGTTAATGAGTATATAGAAGAATTTCAAAAAGTGGCTATTATGGTACCTGATATGAGTGAAAAGAGGATCGTTTATCTTTTTCTTGATGGTTTAGAAGATTCTGTTAAGGGTTTGGTTAAGGCTTTCTCACCCTCAACCTTACAGGAAGCTATCAAAAGAAGCTTGCAACTTGAAACTTGCGTGCCTATGAAATCAATCACTAATCAAAAACCCCCAAATCTTTGGCAACATAAGGGAAATTTTCAGAAAAAGACTTTCCCAACACTACCACCAAAAGATGTGACAAATGTGGCAAAAAAGAAGGTAGATGAAGAGACTAGGAGTGAATTACGAAGAAAAAAGCTTTGTTTTACTTGTAGAGAACCATGGGTTCCAGGACACAGATGTTTGGGGAAAGGTCAAGTGCACTATATTGAAGTTGCTTCAGATGAGCATGAGGAATTTCATGATACTAAGGAGGAGGTAGAAGAAGAGAAAGTAAAAGAAATCAGCAAGGATGGCACTTTAGCAGCATTATCAGGAGTCCCAAGATACCATCCCTTCCGAATTCGAGGGGTACTAGCAGGGCAAAGGTTGACTGTTCTTCTTGATAGTGGGGCAACTCACAATTTTATTGATGAGGGATTTGTCATGAAAAGAGGGCTTAAAGCAGAAGATTTTGAGGGATTCAATGTTACTGTAGCTGATGGATTCACTATGCCTTGCACACGGGTGGTGAAACAACTCAAGATGACCTTAGGAGATTATGAGTTATGTGATGACTTCTATGTGGTTGGTATTGGGGAGACAGATCTTGTATTGGGTGTTCAATGGTTGCACTCTATCGGAGGCTATTACATGAACCATCAAACTATGGAGTTTAAATTTCATTCCAATGGGAAAGAAGTCATATTGAGAGGGTTATCGAATGGAGCACCTAAGGCGGTCTCTGCAAAGAGGATGGAGAGGACTTTTCGAAGAGGACAAGTAACATGGGCAGCAGGAGTCATAATCCAACCAACAAGCTCTCCAAAGAATCAAGGTAATTTCCATTTTGAAATTCAAAATATTCTTGATAAGCATAGTATAGTTTTCAATGATTTGCCTCCAGGATTACCACCAGATAGAGGTTTTGAGCATGTTATAGAGTTAGAACAGGGTGCCAAGCCAGTTATAACAACCCCATACCGCCATCCAAGAGGTTATAAGGAAGAAATTGAAAAAACTATTAAAGAACTCCTAGACATGGGATTCATAAGGCCTAGCTCTAGTCCATTTGCATCATCTGTGGTACTTGTCAAGAAAAAGGATGGTACAATGAGAATGTGTATAGACTACAGGGCTCTAAACAAGAAGACCATAAAAAATAGGTATCCCATACCACGCATAGATGAACTCATTGATGAGTTACATGGTGCTGTATACTTCTCAAAAATTGACTTAAGATCAGGCTACCATCAAATCCGAATGAGGAGTGAAGATGTGGAAAAGACTGCTTTCAGATGTCACTATGGGCACTTTGAATTTCTTGTTATGCCATTTGGACTCACTAATGCACCTACAACATTCCAATCTTGTATGAATAAGGTATTCAGTCAGCATCTTCGAAAATTTGTTTTGGTATTTTTTGATGATATCTTGATATACAGTAAAACATGGGAAGAGCATCTAAAGCACATAGACACTGTTTTGGGAATCTTGGAGCAGCAATCCTTCTATGCTAAGCTATCTAAATGTGAGTTTGGTTTGACAGAGATCCTATATTTGGGACATATTATAAGCTCTAAAGGAGTACAGGTTGATCAACAAAAAATCTAGGCAATTTTGGATTGGCCTCCACCCACTAATCTTACACAGTTGAGAGGTTTCTTCGGGTTGTGTAGCTACTATAGGAGATTTGCCAAGGGATTTTCTCAACTTGCTGCCCCCTTGACTGGTTTGACAAAGAAAGAAGCTTTTGTTTGGACAGAAGAGGCACAAAAAACATTTGATAAGCTTAAGGAGGTAATGAGTTCATGCCTTGTGCTTGCAATTCCAGATTTCTCTTTACCTTTTGTTGTTGAATGTGATGCTTCGGGAGAAGGTATAGGGGCTGTCCTAACTCAAAGGGGACATCCAATAACATTTAAGAGTCAAAAATTAAATCAATCAGAGAAAGGGTACTCCATCTATGATAAGGAAATGTTGGCAATCATGCATGCACTTCATAAGTTTAGACAATATTTGGTATGTGGGAGATTCATTGTAAAGACAGACCATAATAGCCTCAGGTTCTTCTTGAACCAAAGGGATTTGAATGATCGTCAACAAAAATGGGTAAGCAAATTGCAAGCTTATGATTTTGATATTGAATACATGAAAGGAAAGAATAATGTGGTTGCTGATGCTCTCTCAAGAAAGCCCACTTTGTGCTCCTTATCATCTATCTCTGCTGATTGGAAAGTCTCCATAATTTTAGAGTATGCTAAAGATTCATTTGCCACCAAGATTTTGGATAAGTTAGTGGATGATAACAGGTACAAGGTTGTTGATGAATTGATTTATTACAAGAACAGGATCTTCTTAGTGCCAGGGTCAAAAACTAAGGAGAGGATATTGAGGGCCTTTCATGACACACCTTTGGCTGGTCACCAGGGATACTTCAAGACATACAGGCAAATTCGAGAGCGGTTTTCATGGAAGGGTATGAAGGAGGATGTCCTTAAACACATTAAGGAATGTATGGTATGCCAACAAAGCAAGAGTGAGAAAAATTTTCCTGCAGGGTTGTTGTAGCCACTTCCTATTCCCGAACAAAAATGGGAAAGTATTTCTATGGATTTCATCACTGGGTTGCCCAAGGTTCAAGGTAAGGATTGCATATATGTGGTGGTAGATAGACTAACTAAGTATGCACATTTCTTTCCTATCACATCTAATTTCAAGGCATCACAAGTGGCCGAATTGTTCTTCAAGGAAATTTTTAGATTACATGGTTTGCCTAGAAACATTGTTAGTGACCGGGACAGTAGATTCCTCAGCTCTTTTTGGAAGGTGCTCTTTCATTTGGCAGGAACTAAACTCACTCCCAGTACTAGCTATCACCCTCAAACAGATGGACAAACAGAGATAGTTAATAAATGGATAGAAGGATATTTGAGGAACTATGTTTCAAATCAACAACATGCTTGGGTAAAATGGTTACACCTAGGGGAGTATTGTTACAATACATCTCATCACATGTCTATTGGTATGCCTCCTTTTCGTGCTCTTTATGGTTATGATGCCCTTTCCTTTGTTGATCTAATACTTTCCGATAGCAGAGTACCCGCAGCAAGTGATTTCATCAAGCAAAGCCAAGACATAATAAGGTCCCTCAAGGATAATCTACAACATGCACAAAACCAACAAAAGATATATGCTGACAGGAAAAGGATTGAAAGATCTTTTGAGGTGGGAGATTTGGTATTTGTTAGGTTGCAGCCATATAAGCAAAGCACCTTGAAGAGAAGTGGGGCAGAGAAACTCAAGCCAAGGTTCTATGGGCCTTATAAAATCATCAAGAAGGTAGGAGAGGTAGCTTATGAATTGGAGCTCCCACCAAACAGCAAAATACATAATATTTTTCATGTATCTTGCTTAAAGAAGGTTCTAGGCCAGCAAACCATAGTATCTATAGAATTGCCACCTCTTGATGATGAAGGGAAATTAGTTTTGATACCAGAAGAGATTTTGGATACAAGAGAGAAAAGGTTGAGAAATAGGAGCATCATAGAGCATTTGGTCAAATGGAAAGGATTACCACTAGAGGATGCAACTTGGGAAGGAGAACATATTCTTGAGAATTCCAACCTTCATTGCTTGAGGACAAGCAATATTTGGGAGGGGAGGACTTGTCATGTCCCCTATTCAAATAATTTAAAAAAAAAAAAAAAAACTTTGTTAAGGCAGGCAGGCTCCAAAAAGGTGAAATTTTGGAAAAAGGGGTTAATCTTTGGAAACCAATGGACTAATAAATAAAAATTATTATTAAATTATATTTTATTAACCCCTCTTGGACGTGAGTTAGGGTTATGCCCTCTTTAAAAGGGGTTTGGAGGCATTTTGGGCTCATTCTACATCTTGATTCTTGCTAATTTTCTTGTTGTTCTTCAGAGGCTGCCAAACCTGTGGAGAAGGAGACCCAAGAACGGGAGTTTTTAGGTTTCCAGGAAGGCTAAGGATGAGAGTTTGAAGCCATTCCATGTGCATGCTCATACAGAGTTTGCCTTTGTGCTGGATAGTGCCGATTTGGGTGTTTTTGGGGTTGTTTTTGGTTTGAGTTTGGGTTTTCAGTTGAGTGTTTCATATTAGTTTGGTTTGCTGCTGTATTTCAGACTTTATGATGTTAAAATAGAGCTGAATATATGTATTGGGTCGTGATTAAACTTCTGAGATAGTTTATGAGTGTTTTGTGGTGTTTTCGGGCATTTTTGTGTTAATTTCGGGAGCCCGATTGAGCATAGTTTTGCCCTACATTTGTGAGCTGTTGTATAAAGGCTATACAAATCTAGAAATGTCATTTTTTAGGCTATTATGCTGCTGAAATTTCTGTAAAAATGTCCATTTTCAGATTTATTAATAATTTGTGAAGTTGTGAAGTTTTTGGCACTAATTTGGACATACCCGATTTGGGTTTTATTGGAAAATTGGCAGATCTTTGTAATATTGGTTGTTTGATTTTAAAGTTATGATTTGAGGCTGGAAATATCAATAAAAATCAGTAAAGGGACATTTCAGTAGTTAATGGCGTGTTGCCACCATGATCACTAGAGGTCAGGGTGCTAGCAATTGAAAGTTAGGCTGTTGGGAATGTGTCCACACTCTCAACAATTGTCTAGTTGAGAGTCAACACCAAGATGCTTAGTAGCTGGATAAGGGTGTCCCAAGCCAACTCCTAGGGTAGGGAGGAACTTTCTCGTTGGAGATTGTGTGGGGATACTAAGGGTCCGCAATTGGGAGGTTAAGCCCATGGCAATGTTTCTCCTTTCTTCCAGATGCCAAGGCTTGTACAACTTAGTGACATCAACTAATTCCTTTCTGGTAATCGTTTATTCATGTTCCATTTGTAATTCTTGTTAAGATATGTTGATTACCATAAAATATGTTAGAATGTAAATTGCAATGAAATGGTAGTTAATAACTAAATGTCATGTGAATGGATAGTTAGATGTTTGTTTATTTCTAATATTGAAAACATAGAATATAGTTAGCTCATATTTATGCTTTTCATGTGAAGAATTTGAGTAATTGATTTAATTACATTTCCTTTATGGGGTTAAGAATGGGATAGGACTTCTTTATTTAAGAAATAATTAGTTTCTGAAATTTTAGCATGTTACAGAGTAATATTTTATTTATTCTTCAACATATGCTCTTAAATAAAACAATGTGTGTTTTTGACATGGTGGGTCCTAGTCACTCTCCAAGGATTTAAAAGGACAATCATTTTTTTTGTGATCGATGGCTCAGTTTTCTTGCATGTTGGCGAGTAAATTTGAAGAGAAGAAAATGTTGGTGCAAATTTGCACAAGCCAAAAACATTGTCTATTTTTGAATTTTTGCATGTTTGCAAGTAAATTAGAGGGAACAAAATATTTGGTGCAAACATGTTGTGTTTTTGTGCTTGCATTAATTTTTATTGGTGATTGCACACGACTCAAGAGTAGAATATTTATTGCTAAGATGTACTTTTTGGGTTCTACACACGAGAAAAATACATTTCCTTCCTATGTTCCCACTTGTAGAGGGTACGGGTATGATTTTCTTGATTGCAAGGGTATTTATTGGCCCATTTCCTATCATTTCATGGATCATATACACAAGAAATCAGATTTGTTTTGATTTAATCTACTTGGGTTGTCTCTTCATTCTGCATAGTTCCTTCATTTTTGGGTTGTTTTTTGTCACTTCATGATCAAATTTATGCAAAATGTCAAGTTTTATCTGATTTTTCTTGACTTGTAGTTTTACAACTTAACTCTACTATGATAGGAGTTCAAACTCAATTACTATATTTGAGTTATGCTTGATATCTTTAAAAGGCAATCTTGTATTATTTTTAAACATTCTTCTTTGGGGGCTCTTCTCTGGTTCTTTGCAACAACATTTATGCTCTGCATATATGTAATTTCCTTATGCCTTGCAATAATAGAATTGTCCACTTTGTTTACCTCTTCTCATCATTCTAATATATTGTGCATATTATTTTCCTTATGCTAAATATTTCTTTTCTTGTTTTATCAAGTTTGTATGTTGCATCTACTTTGCTTATGAATGCTATATAAGATAAGATAAATTTATTAATGTCCAACAAAAGACCACAACATGGGTCTATGGGACTGGAAGCTTACAACAAGGAAAAAGCAGACAAATGGAGCACCAAACGGTGTCCAAAAAAGAACAAGCACAACAAAAGAAGAAGAAAGCAGGAAACATCACATAAAAGATTAGGTATCTGTCTTCACAGGGAAAAAGTTCAATAGTGACTGATTTGTGTGGCTACCAGAAGCCCTGTGATGAAGCTGAGTGCCACGAGAGGAGTGTCGCTGGCAAAAAGGTCCCCTGCAGGGTCTCATCGATCTGGAACAATCCATGTTAGGGAAACTGTACGGTCGCTTCACACGCCGAGCTAGAGTTAAGGGCGAGAAAAAGGTCGTAATAAGCTGTGCCTGGGTCTGACTCCTGGGAAATGAAAGCTGTAAAGTATGGTCACGAAGCTGTAAGGACTCGCGGAGATAGAGTGCAATGCAACGTTGATCAGTGTACCTAAAAAAATTCGAGAGGGATCTGCAATCTCTAAACAGACAGTAAAATCTCCCTCTAATCTCGTAGTATATGGGGCATCTGAAAAGAAAATGAATCTCAGATTCTGCCTCTACTAAGGTACAAAGTGTACACACCCGATCCTCTCTAGCAATATGGTGATCGACCTAAATCCGGAGTTTGTGTGAGCCCACCCTAAAGGAGCCAAGGGAGATACACATGGCGTGAGTCCAGTATCTATGTAAGTACTTAGGGCGTACAATAATCCCATCTCGGATAACTAAGAAGTGTTCAGCGTAGAAAGCCATCCTTGGACGTAGTCCCCCTGGAGGATCCACCCAAGTATGTGTGATATACTTCCTGTAAATGTCAAGTTTGACATGCCCGTTCAACTCCTGCCGAGAAGGGAGTAGATGAGCAGGGGCATCTAATGAGAACTGGTAGGGAGGAAGATGATCAATGTTGATCCCCACTGAACTTAGTAAGTGAATTCATATTCCTTGTAGCATCTCATCAGTTTTGATTTGTATAAGACTTTTTAGGAAATGAGAATAAAGTTGAAAGCTATGTATGTTTTGAGGGTTTTATTGATGTATAATGTAGTCCTAGGCAAAGAAAGTAACCAAGTTTCAATCTGGTGCATTGCCCCCTTTTCCTTTCAGTTTTTTAATTTATGCAATCCTTCTCCCTTTTCTCTCAGAGTTGTAGTTAGGTGCATCTTGATTGTAAGGAAGTTGACCTTCTCCAAAGATTCAATCTCAAAGCACAAATCCCACACTTGGAGGTTGTAATTTCCATGTTACACATGGTTTCTTGTGGGTCATACCTCAAGAATAGGTGCAATATTTTGTGTCAATAATTTTTGGCACACTCTAGTGGGATACATTTTTAGCTACACAAGTCCAATGGTTAGCCAATCCAATCTTTATTCATTGAGAATTTGGGTGTTTTTCAGTGACATCAACCTCTAGAGAGATTTCATCGAACAACATGGAAAATTTTAAGTGCAAATATACTGGTTTCAAATAGAATAAGTGCTGGCATGTAAAGATCATCTTGATCTTTTGTGATTATCAATATTTCTATGAGATTATTTATATGAAAATAAAATATTTATTGCTAAGCTATATTTTTGAGGCCTTGAAACAAATAAATTTTTCCTATTGGATGGATTGGTCCAAAGTAATAGGGGATGAGTTCGTGATATGTTATAGTAGGGGCGAATGGGTATCTTAAAGTACCTTTTGTTTTGAATGTCCATTGGAAAGTTTTTGAGAAAATAATTAAATTCACTTGCTAGAGGCCTAATTGGGCTTTTAGGCCTAGCTAATAGGTAAGGGTAGTGTAATTTGCTTAACAATTGAATACATGGGGCTTTAAAACATGATTGTTTGGGTTGTACTGGTCAAGATCATTGGAACTCTTATGGGTCATTGTAGAAGTTAAACAAAAAATTTGTGCTATTTGAGCCTTGTGCTTGTATAAGGGAGCATTAGGATAGCTTCACATTTGGGTGCATTTCACAAAGTTAGCATAATAACCATTAGAGCATTTTGCTCACCCACCCTTCCCTTGCATCAAGTGATATAAGAGAAGAAAGTATATCCATTCGGGATTGTAGGGTTTCACAATGGTACCTAGGAATCATTTAGCAAGAAAGGTTGAAGAATTAAGGGAAGCGTTGGAAAAAAAGAAAAGAGAGAAGAGGGAACTTGAGGGTGCTAGGGATAGAGATGAAAGGAAGGATAAGAAAGAGAGATTGGAACTTTTGGAAATAATTTAATCCTTAGAGAAGGAGAGACAAGAAACAAGGAGAGAAGATGACCATATGTAAGAGATACATAATGTGGACAAAAGGTGTGAAGAAATTGAAGAAGAGAATGATCTTGAGGAGAAAAGACTGATTAGAGTTTTGAAAGCATTACAAGGAGGGACTATGGGAGACCCTATTGATTTTCCATTATACCATGGTAAGATGGAGAGTGAGGAAGTGTTCGATTGGTTGGAGGCCCTTGAAAACTTTTTTGAACTTGAAGAAATTGGGGAAGAGAGAAAGTCAAATTTTCTAAATCAAGGCTAAGAGAAATAACATTGACATGGCGGAGAAGCATTCAAATAGAGAGGTTGGATAGAGGATTAGAGAATCTTACTAGTTGGGGAAGAATGAAGCATATTTAAAAAAAAAATCAATTTTTGCCTAATGACTTTGCAAT
The DNA here is from genome assembly GCA_028749045.1 of Cupressus sempervirens. NCBI lineage: Eukaryota > Viridiplantae > Streptophyta > Pinopsida > Cupressales > Cupressaceae > Cupressus > Cupressus sempervirens. Next base: position 316,653,669 of record CM053783.1, read on the forward strand.
TCATAAGAGAATGAAACAAAGGGTGATGGATGTGATGACTTACACATAAAATTTTCACAAACTAAGCATAAGAGGAGGTATGGAGGATGAGGATGAGAAGGTGGCTAGGAACTTGCATGACCCGAGATACAATATTCAAAATGAAATAAGACTAAATATACCAAGAACACTAGGAAGAATGAGAAACAAGGAAACGTTAGTAGAGGAGGTGGAACAATAAGGGGAAGAGGCAACCTTCATTTTTAGAATAATAATGACAAGGAGAAAGGCAAAGAATTCAATTCATATCAAAGAGTAGGGAGAAATGGTGGCAGAGATTCACATATTTTCACTGGAATATGTTTTCATTGCAATAAAGTTGGACACCAATCACTCAGATGTCCAAAGTGGGATGATGAAAATAGAGGTAAAGGAATGAGGATAGCATTGGTATATGGAGAGATAGAGGAAGAACCTATATCACATGTATAAGATTCAATACTAGAAGGAGATTTTCTTATAATTAGAAAAGGAGAAACATTGCAATCAATAAATATTTTCAAGAAAAATTTTCCAAGCCATGGGAAAGTGTGTAAGCTAATCATTGATTCAAGGGAACACGACAAATTGGTATCCTTGGATATAGTGATCAAGTTGGGTTTGAAGAAAATAAAGCATCCTAACCCTTACAAGGCCACTTGGGTGAGTCAAGTGCAACATGTACAGGTTAGTTAAAGAGCTCTTGTGGATTTCTCAATTGATCTATACCAAGATCAGACAAGGTTTGATGTCCTACCAATGACATGTGGACATATCATTCTTTGAAGACCTTGGAAACACTTGAGGATAACCTTAAATGATGGATATACAAAAAGGTATACAGTGCATAAAGATGGCAAGACATTTGAATTGAATCCACTTCCTTGTGGCAGTGAGAAAGATGACTGGCTGGTCAGCTTAATATCTTAGTAACAAAGGATTGGACATCCTTTCATAACAATTCTATGGCTAGACAACATCATGTGTCTTACTTAAAATAGTACAATAACTTCATTTAATTTGTCAACCGGGGAGCGTAAACTTAAGAGGATAACTGTTAAGTATATGCTCTAATTCTTCTTTAAGTCATTACAATTAAAGTGAAGGAAATGATGATGGAAACATATGCTAGAAATTGAAACAACAACTTAACTTAAAGAAAATTAATGCTACAAACAATAAACCTATCTAAGCACCTATGTTGTAGGAATAGTTCACTGATCCTATTATCAATGGTTGTAGGAGCAACAAAACTCTACCTTGCAAGGAAATGAAATATATTCTAACAGAACAATTCACTCACCTAGTAGGCCTCCTTGGATGAGTGATTCAGAAAAGACAATCAAGATAAAATAAATAATCTTGAACTTCTCATTCTATTCATTCATGGTGAAAGAATTACACTTGATTAAAAATAATATCACACTCTACTGCTACGAAAATCAACTTCCTATTCTTCTTCTAAAACTGTGCTCAAAACTACAATGGTAGTTATTTAAAGGAAACTACAACTACTTCCTAACTCTACGATCACTCTATTAATGAGGATAAATTACAAACTCATAAAGTTTGAAACAGAAACACCATTAACCACAAATAAATCCTCCAAGAATATAGCAAGTTGTGGAAGCTACATTCATGCACTGCAACAACATAAAGGATATAATGACTTGCTCCACTTGCGACAGTTTAGCAATCCTGTTGGCTCTAACTTCCTTAGCAGTGAAATGTTGACCCTTGAATATTGCGGTAAGTTCCTGTAAAACACTCAATGCACGTACAAATTCCAGATACATATATTTATTTCATCATCAATATTAGAGAAAAGGTGTGAAGTTCAAATTACCACTCTTGAAGATCCTATGGCTATAGGAAGAAATCTACCCAAGACATAGCATAAATGGGGAAACATTTATCAGCATGTAACATTACTTCATTATACCATTTTTGTCCATAGATTCAAGAAAATATAGCATATTTGAACTATCCATACTTCTGCATCATGTCTTAACACACACACACACACACACACACACACACACACACACACACACACACAAACACACACACACACACACACACACACACACACACACACACACACACACACACACACACACACACATAAAAACATAAGTTCATCCACTTAAAACCACAAAATCATGACTATTTCTACAAGATAACTGCTTGAAAACAAGATAAGAATATCTTAAAATAATGGCGTTTTGAAGGCCCATCAATGATATTGTAATCTGTTTTGGGGAAAAGATAATGAAGGAGGATACATGATGGAAGATGATACAACATGTCACCTTTGATGACAGTAAAGGAAGAAGAGTGGAAAATTTGCAACATGTTTGGGTAGGAGACCTAAAGTGTCCTATTGGGATAAGTAGAATGTGAGTCAGAACAAAGAGTTACAACACGAGGCTAAACAAATTGGTGTGAAGGAAGATATCAAGAAGATGAAAGACAAAACCATGTAAGAATGTCCTAAGAAAGGGAATAAACATGAATTTTTCTTTTTGAATTTTGTATGATTGTAGATATGAAGAATAGTGGAATACAAGGGTATAAACTCTCTAGGAGACTTCATGGCAACAAGAGAAAACCATTTAACTATTGGGATGATTGTTCTTTCATCCTTGTAGAGTATGGTGTAGGAGAACCTACACAAGTACTAGGACCTTTGGGCCATTATGAAGACAATAGAGGCATTAGGAAGACAAGGAATAAACTATAACTTATTGAAGCCTATAATGGCTTTTGATTGTAATGTATGCTCAAATTTTCCAAATGGTCCCTTAAGGACCATTGTACCTAAAAGATATAATGAGATTGGGATCATGGGTTAAATACCATCAAATTATGTGAAAGGGTTTCATAAAATTCAAAACTCATAGATTTTGGATTTAGGGGTGGGTTAGAATTCAATATAAACAAATTCCCAAATTTGAATTTAAAACATAACAACTAGTTCCTAGTTTGGTTGGGAATTTTGATTTAAGGCTTGTTTAAGGCTTCTAATCATAAAAAACTGATTGGAGTTGGTTATAGGAGTTAAAAGTCATTATTATAAAGCCCATGGAAGGCCAAAATAGAAGATCATGAAGTTAGGAAGATATTTTGTACTAGAAGATCAAGCAATAGAAGTTGAATATTTCTTGAAACAATTGGTATATGCTTTGATTTATTAAAAGGTTATCAAAGGAATTTGTATTTGGATGATGGATTATTAGTTTTTCATATATTTAAAGTATTTTTCATGTTTTGAATCAAAGTACCTAAGTATCTCAATAAACTAGTGCTGACAGAGTTAAGGAAATAGCATATTGTTGATAGTTTTGATAGTTTACCGGTGTTCTTATGATTTTGGTGATCATTTCATGGATGTAACTCATAATTCTTGTGAAATGATAATCTCTTTATGTATACTAGACTTTACTAACAAAATTTTGTAGAGAGAAATTCTAAGAGTTGGTGATCACTATGGGAAGTGGTGGTAAAGGGTATGAAATGGATGGGTATAGTATAGCAGTAGAAGATCTACTTGATGAAGAACACTATTTTCTGTTTGAAATAATTATGGAATGTCCTAGAGATGTTGTAGGAACTTTTTTTGGGTTTGAGAAACCTTGGGAAGTGATAGTTTCATGATTTTTTTTTTTATGAGGGTTTAAGTCTAATTTTGGGGCTTTTATAGTAGATGAGTGTCTAGCTCCAAATTGATAGTAAATTTGGTGATTGGGAATATCTTGAGACTTTATCAAATATTTTAGGAGTTGGAGATAAGTTTAGCACCAACTTGGTTTGGAAAAGTAGCCTACTCGAGGCCTTGAAATAGTCAGATTTGCCTATTGGCGGGATTTGGTCCAAAGTAATAGAGGATGACTTTATGATATGTTATAGTAGAGGCAAATGGGTATATGAAAGTATCTATTGTTTCAAAAGTCCTTTAGAAAGTTTCTAAGAAAATAATTATATTCAATTGCAGGAGGCCTAATTAGGCTTTTAGGCCTAATAGGAAGGGGTAGTAAAGTTTTCTTATCATTCGAGTACTTGGGGCTTTGAAAACTAATTTTTTGAGTTGTATTGGTCAAGTTAGGATTATTAAAACTCTTATGGGTCATTGTGGAATTTAAACACAAAGTTGGGGCTATTTGAGTCTTGTACTGTATAAGGGAGCTTTGGGATAACTTAACATCTAGGTGCATTTCACAAAGATAAGATAATAACCATTGCAACATTTCACCTACCTAACCTTCCTTTACATCATTAGCCCCCATCTCTCTGCCATATCCCCCCCTCTCTCCCCCCCCTCTCTCTTCCTATCCCCTTCTCTCCATTACTCTCACACTCTATCTTTTTCTCTCCATCCGATCCCCTCTCTTCCTATCTCCCACTCTCTCTCCATCCTATCCCCTCCATCTCTCTCTCTCTCTCTCTCTATATATATATATATATATATATATATATCCCCTTCTTTGCATCCAATTGAATGGGTCAAAGGAGCTCAGGGTTCCCTATAACCCCCTTTGACCCATTTGAAGCATTTTATGTGTCTTAAGGTGTCCTAGGACCCCTTAAGACACATATGATGCCATAGGATTGGTCAAAGGGGGTCATAAGGTTCCCCATGACCCCTTTTAACCCATTAGACTGATTGTATGCATTTTAAGGGGACTTAGGACCCCTTATGACACATATTTTTTGATTGAATATATCAAAAGGGGTCATAGGGTTTCCATGATTGTCTTTGACCCATTAGAAGCATATTATACTAAAATATGTAATAATATAATATATTATACTATATTGAACTATATAATAATATAATGTATTTATATTATAATATATTATATTATACTAAAATATATAATAATATAATATAATATATTATAATATGACACACACACACACACACACACACACACACACACCATTTTAATAATAACATATGTTATATATGTTATAGTGTATTTGATCTGAAATGACATAGAAGTCATTTATTATAACATCAAATATATTCAAATTTTGATTGCATTGGTGGGATTTTTTGGGCACCCGATAGGTATTGGATATCTGAAATATCAAGTACCTGATTAGGCTTGGTATTTACCAAGCCTAAATGGTCAACACCCAAAAGTAATAAAAATGTGTTTTCCCCTCTTCCTGTGAGTTCCATACTTCGAGGGTGTAGTTGATGACTTTTTTTTAACCCGAATTCGATGATACAAAAAGGGTTTCTTAAGGATGTTCTCAACTTCCCATCGATATAATTACTGTCAAAATATGATCTCATTAAGTATTATTACTTATTTTCTAATGGAGTTACCTGTAAAGTGCTGATTGACATAGTGATTGTAAAACATCTACAACTTTCAAACAATATAGCCTTTTTGAAATATGAAAGATGCATCACACTCTATGCTTTACCTACTACGATAAAAATAAATAACATCAAGTTTGTTAAGTTTCAAATGAGTTAAGGTGGTCAGACATGAGACTTTTTTATTCTGAAAATGTTGTAACAAAAAAATCATAATTAATAATTTAATCTGAGTAAAAACAAAAAAACATGAATTACATCCTGGCATGAGTCTACTTATTATATCTAGAATTCTATAAGAATATTATTACGCCATTGTGATAAAGGTGGTTAGACATACACGTACTTCTTATTTTTTTCCTAAAATTTTTGTACTATTGTAATGAAATCCAAAATTTTGACCAATCAAATCAATTTTTTTCTTCAAAAAAGGGCTAGTAGTTTAGGAACTACATTCAATTTCCTAAAGATTTTATCCTTACAAATTTTTGATATAAGGCTTATATCTAGTTCAAATTTCATGTCAAATTGACTAATCTTGATTTTTTGATTTTTCATTGCCACTTAAGGCCTAGTTTGGTACACCATGATCCTGCACATACCCTACTGATAGGACAAGAAGTTCATCATCATGCAGAAAATAAGAGATAAATCAATAAAGTTCTCCAATGCATCAAACTAAAGAGAATACATGACATGATAGTGAAAAGGAGATAATGGTGATTTACATAGTTGCACTTAATGGATAAATAAATCTTGCATATTTACGTTAATGTTATAAACATCTACAATAAAAATTAATGCTTTAGTTACATAGTAACAATCTTACATGACAAAACATGTCAAAAAGATCAATGTAGGAAAGTGACATTATGCTATGGACTTCAAGCACTTGTAGAAGGATAAACATGATCATTCTAAGATGATTTAATGCTTATTAGATGGTATTAAAAAACATACCATACATTCACTGTGAACCAAACTAAGGTAATAGATATGAGGTGAACTTAAAATATCAAGAGAGAATTACAATGATTTCAAACACAAATGCTTTAACAATTATGGTATCAAACACCATTATATCTTCCTAAATGGGAATTCTTTTATATTTGAAGGTATCAATAATATATAGAAATAATGCTTATCATAATAGTCAAAATGTAGTGATGAATCAAGAAAGCAACACAATAATGGTAGCATTTTAGCATATAGAGAAATACATCACAAAGTGCCAAAGGAAAGTACACGAGCATGTATAAACTAAATAACCAAGTCCAGTAAAATATACATTAATATTCACTTCAATCTCTATAGAGGGTAAAAGAAAATTGAATACTGAGACTTCAAGATTTAATGGACAAGACAAAATGTAAAGGCTTTCAAATTTTATTGACGATGTAATGTAAAACTTCTCTTAAAGCTTAATTTTTTTTTTAAGCACTTGTGCATATACACAAAATAGAGCATGAGGCCAAAAAACACATAGTTCTCTCCATGATAAATTGTATACCAAAATCCTCAATAAAATGATGAATCCTTCAAGAATGATGAACACCAAATAATTGAGAAGCCTTAGATAAGTTTGAAGCCAAGATCTGTCAATGTTGGGAAAGACCTGTTGATATCTAATTGAAATGATCATTTGATTAGAAAGATTTTTGAAGAAGACTGTGTGTTTCAATCATTGTTTTGTCACTGATGTCAAACCTACTACATGCTGGTAAGACAATTGCTTATATATTTCAAGCACTATCACTTATTTGATTGATGAGGAGGATTTGATCGACAAGATGTAACAAAAGTACCTAGAGGAAAGGTTGAGTTATGATTATATATTGAAGTGCAAGAATCAGTTAAGAAAATGATAACATAATGTATTGATGATCTACTTAAGGTTACAAAATGACTGGCTACACTTAGAAAGTTCAGAAGAATAAAGTTAAACAAAGTTCATTTTCCAAGCTTGACCAAGTGGACAGTAGGTGCCGAGAAAAGTTAGTGCAAGCTGAGAAAAAAGTAAGTTGGAGGCGAGTGAAAGTAAATTCTAGTAGATGCTGAGCAAGTTAGTAAATTTGGAGTAATTTTGAGTTGATACTAAGCACCAGTAAAATTTAGTTGATTGCGAGTGATTTTACAGTTGATGCCAAGTAATGTAGTATGTACCAAGCATTAGAAGATTGATAATACCAAGATGCTACATTATGATAAAGATCAAAGATTCGCCAAATAAAAGTTGAAAAGTTTATTTTCTTGGAACTTGTGAATTAGGCGGAACATAAGATTGATGAGTTGGTGGCACAAAATCTTATGTAAACCATTTTGGAGTCAAATTCAAATGGATTCTAAGAGACGTTTCTAGAAAAGACAAGATATGGGGTAGATACATTGTATCCTACCTAATCCATCAAAAACCCTAATTTTGATGATGGATAATGAATGAAAAAATGTTCTAATTTCCTATATATAGGAATGTATGGTCATGAAGCAAAAAAAGAGAGAATTTGGTGCAAAAATCTAATAAGGCAAAGGAAAGGGATTTTGCTTCACCAAGTGACCCAGGTGAAGAAGTCTGCAATGGCATATTGAGCTAGAAGGCTTAAAGAGGATGAATGCTTGAAGGGTGAACAAGTTCTTAGAGCTGCAAAGATTGGAAGCCAAGTGGAGTTGAGGACTAAATAGAGATCTATAATCTACAAGTAAGGTTATAAGTTGTATTAGATCAAAGCTCTATTGTTACTTTCTAAGAATTGTATCAACCTAGGTAAATCCTTTGGAGTAAGGTTGACTTAACAGTCATTGAAAAATCCTTTAATAGGGTGGCATTCCAAGTGAATGGCCTAAAGTCCTCTAACAAGGCTCACTTTTAGTAGGGTGACTGAAATCCCTTAACCAGGTCACATTTAATAGTGTATATTGTAACCTTTGACAGGGTTGGCCTTTAACAGGGCATCACTTCAGAAGAGTGAAAAATGAGTAGCATGTTACTAGTGGTTTTTCTCAAATTGAATTTCCATGTTAAATCATTGTGTCAAATGTGCTGATGGATGTGTTGTGTTTCATGCTTTACATTTCTGCAAGTTGATTTGATAGTAACATATCAGTTTTAATTAACACACAATGAATACATGCATGGTTAAGAATATTTTATGAGTTCACTAAATTGTGAAAAGTTTTATTTGTACATCTAGACCTTGAATAACTAATTCATCCCCCCTCTTAGTTATTCTAAAAAGAATTCCAACAATTGGTATTAGAGCCATCTGCTTAAGGGGATTAATTTTAAATTACTAGAAACACAAAGATTAAGATGTCAAAAAGAGAGGTATCCAAGATCAATAGAGATAACTTTCCCCCATGGCAAAGTTTGATGAAGCTACACCTAGGAGGAGTTGGAGATTATGCACAATCTTGCATTGCAGTAGAGCATGCTGATCTAGCAAGAGCCCTAACTACTGAAGATATTAAGAAAAAGAAAGAACACAATCAAGTGATGTTGGAGATTGCCTCAGCCCTAAGCTATGCCAAATTTGATGATATCAAAGGCCTTAACAGTGTAAAGAAGATGTGGGATGCCCTAGACACCATCTATGGAGGGGACAAAAATGTTTAAAGAGCCAAATCAGAGAGCCTTAGAGGTAAGTTTGATGACATGAGAATGGAAGAAGGTGAGAATATTTCTCAATATGTTCCTAGAATAAAAGAAACTGTTAGTGCAATGAAAGGTGCTACTGGTAAAATAGATGATGATACTGTGCTAAGTAAAGTTTTGAGGACATTGTTTCCTGTGTATGCCATTAGAGTATTTGCAGTCCAAGAGTTAAGATGTATACTAGGAAATGATCTAGCCCTTGAAGGTCTAGTAGGAAGACTCATTATTTTTGAGCTATCTAATTTTGACAACTAAAGACTAGAGAATATTGAATCAGCTTTCAAAGAAAAATTGTTATTGAGGGATTTTGAGGAGGTAAAGTAGAAGAAGAAGAAAAGAAAGATAAAATATGTATTGAATGACAGTGACAAAGATGAAGAAGACATTGAACAATTGGAAGCATTGTTAGCTAGAATATTTCATAGAGGAAAAGGCAAGTTCAAAGGTAAGTTACTTATCATTTGTTTCAATTGCATTGAAGTTGGTCATATTGTTGCAAGATGTACACAACAGAAGAACTATAGAGAAGGAAATAAGCACAAAAACAAAAGAGAAGATGATGGAAAAGACTATAAAGACAAAGGAAATAAGTCATTCTACATCGCTGATGAGCATGAATCTGATGAAAATGATGATGAAGTGGTATATGTTGCAATGAAGGACGAATCTGATGAGGATGAGGCAAATGCACTTATGACTTGTGTGAACAAGAATGATAAATGGATCATTGATAGTGGATGCTCACATCACATGAATGGAGACAAAAGTAAGTTCATTACCTTAACCTGTTATGATGGAAATAGTGTAAGATTTGGTAATGATGCACCATGTTTGATAAATGGAAAAGGGTCTATCAAACTCATAGACAAGATTTCATGTGACAATGCTTATTATGTTGAAGGATTGAATTATAACTTGTTAATTGTGTCACAATTGAATAATTTGGGATGCAAAGTTGAGTTTGAAAATAAATCTACCAAGATATATGACACAAATGGAAACTTGATTGGAAAAAGTGATCAAACTAGAAACAATCTGTTCTATCTAGATATAGAAGATGCTACTTATCTTATTACAAAATTTGATGATGTATGGATTTGGCACAAAATATTATGTCATGTTAATTTTGATAATCTAATTAGTATCAATAACATGAAAAGAGTTAGAGGTTTTCCTATGTTGAAGAAACCATAAAATATAATGTGTAAACAATGTCAGCTAGACAAGATGACAAAGTCAAGCTTTAAAAGTAAAGCTTATGCCTCTAAGGAAATACTTGAAATTGTTCATACTGATTTGTGTGGACCTATTGAAGTGCAAAGCTACAAAGGAGATAAGTATATAATGCTATTTGTTGATGATTACTCTAGGATGATGACAATCATGTTTCTAAAACAAAAATCAAATGCTTTTCAAATGTTAAGTGGTACTTGGCAAGAGTTGAAAAAGAAACAAGTAAGAGTATGAAATGCTTGAGATCAGACAGAGGAAGAGAATTCACTGCAAATGAGTTTGAGATGTTCTGAAATGATAGAGGAATCAAAAGACAAACATCTACACCTAGGACCCCTCCACAGAATGGAATTGCTGAAAGAAGAATCAGGTCTATAATGGACTGTACCAGAACACTCATGATGGAGAAGAATGTTGCAATGAAATACTAGAGAGAAGCTATAAGTATTACTGTATACATCTTGAACCATGTGCAAGTCAAGAAAGGTACTCATTTAACACCTTTTGAACTATGGTATGGATATCCACCTAATGTGAAATACTTTAAGATGTTTGGAAGAAAATGTTATATTCTTAAAGATGTTAGGAGTGGGAAGTTTGATGCAAAAAGCAAAGAAGGCATATTCCTTGGTTACTCCATAAGAAGCAAAGCTTACAAATGTTTAAATACTAACACTAACAAAATTGTGGAAAGTACAAATGTGAATTTTGATGAGTTTACAGAAGTACATGAGGCTGAACCTATAAAGGAACTAGAAGAATAAAAATCATTTGTATACTGTTATGAAGGAATGCCTTCTGAAGAAGATGCTACAAATCATGCTGCAAACCAAAGCAAGTCTCAACAACTACTGAGTCACAACCTGTGAATACCAAGTTGCATTCAGATGCTGAGTTATAGAATGAGGGAAATGCACAATTTGAATTTGAGATTAGCACACATGAAAGACATATTGAAATACCTAACAGAGATGTACACAGTGACATTGAAGCTGAGAGACAAAATGTAGTTACAAGAACTGAGCCTAGACTATCCAAATATGTCAAAAGAAATCATCTTGTAGATCAAATAATTGGAGACAAAGATGCAAGGCCAATGACAAGAAATATATTGAGAAGTGAATCATGTTTGTTAAGCATGAAGGAACCTTAGATAGTGAAAGATGCATTGGAAGATGATTATTGGTACAAGGCCATGGAAGAAGAAATTCAATAGATAGAAAAGAACAAGACTTGGAGTCTAGTTCCAAGACCAAAACACAAGAATGTGATTGGCACCAAATAAGTATTCAAAAATAAGTTAGATGAGAATGGTGAAGTGACAAGAAACAAAGCAAAACTAGTTTGCAAAAGGTATGCACAAGAAGAAGGAATTGACTATGGTGAAACATTTTCCCTTGTTGCAAGAATGGAAGAAGTGAGAATTCTGCTTGCTTATCATACATGCAAAGGTTTCAAAGTTTATTAGATGGATGTCAAGTCTACATTTCTAAATGGCATATTAGAAGAAGAAGTCTACATAGAACAAACAAAAGGTTTGTTGATAAAAATAATAAAAACATGGTATGTAGACTGCACAAAGCCCTATATGGATTGAATCAAGCACCAAGAGCATGGTATGAGACACTTCATACTTATCTTGTGAAGATTGGATTTGAAAGGACAAATGATAACAACAATTTGTACACGAAGACAGATAAAGAAAAAGGTATACTATTATCTGAAATATTTGTTGATGATATCATATTTGGAGGACAAGATATTTTGTGTAAGGATTTTACAAATCAAATGAAGCAAGAATTTGAAATGTCAATGTTTGGCGAGATAAAATTCTTCGTGAGATTACAAGTATATCAGATGAAATATGGTGTATTTATCACTCAATCAAAATATGTCAAAGAGATATTGAAGACATTTGGACTAGAGGATTCAAAACTAGTAAGTACACCTATGGTGACAACACTTAAGCTATCAAAGAATGATGATTCAAATGAGGTAAATCAAATATTATACAGATCCATGATTGGAAAATTGCAATATGTAGTACACTAGACCTGATATTGCATTAGCTATGGGGATAGTTGCAAGATTCTCTGCTAATCCTAGAGAGAATCACGTGATGGCTGTGAAAAGGATAATGAGATACTTGAAAGGAACAGAAGAGTTTAGTTTATACTATAAGAAGAATGAAAAATTTGAATTGAGAGCCTACATTGATGCTGATTGGGTTGGAAATATTGATGATAGAAAGAGCACCAGTGAAGGAGCATTCTTCTTAGGCAAAAGACTTGTTACATAGACTAGCAAGAAGAAAAGTTGTACTTTCCAATCTATTGTTGAAGCAGAGCATGTTGCTGTTGCTATTAACTACACAAACAATGTATAAATCAAACAACTACTTAAGGTAATGAAGGAAGAAATCACAGAACCAGCGACACTTTATTGTGATAATACAAGTGCTATCAATATATCAAAGAATCCTATGATGCATACAAAGACAAAGCACATTGCAATCAAGTATCATTATGTAAGGGAATTGGTTCAAGATAAAGAGGTGAAGATGGAATATATTAACACAAAGAAGCAAATTGCTGATATCTTCACAAAAGCATTACCTAAGGATGCTTATGAGTATTTGAGGGATAAACTAGGGGTGATACCCCTATCAAAGGCTATGTAAAAGATAGAGGGAGTGCACTGCATCAAACAAGTTGACATTCATTTCATACAAATTGATGCAGTGGATCTTACTTTAGGAATTGCCTAAAGTAATTACAAAACTGGAATTAGAAATTAGTCACAAGCAAGGTGACATAGGGATAAAATTGAAGAACTTGCAAAAGCCTATATCTACATGTATTAAAGATACCAAGTGTTGAGTATATGTCTTTGGCATTGTTGTCAAAGAGGGAGAAAGTAAATTAAATTGATCAAGTGTAGAGGAACAATGGAGAAAGTACATCATCAAAAGAATTAGATAACATAAATAAAAGAAAGAGGGAGAAAGTAGAAAGTAATCAGAATAGGAAGGATTAGAACAAAAAGAGAGAGTTATATTTTGTAGCCCAATCAAAAGAGGGAGCTATTGATAGAGGGAGAAATTTCAAGTACAAGTTTTTTTTTTTGGTATTGTCTTCCTATTTTAACCTAGTCAGTTTGATGGAACAAGATGTTCATCATTTGTTTGACTGGTTGATTAGTTTGGTTTGCCATCAATGCCAAAGAGGGAGATTGTTGATATTTGATTGAAATGATCATTTGATTAGAAAGATTGTTGAACAAGATTGTGTGTTTCAATCATTGTTTTGTCATTGATGTCAAACCTGCTACATGTTGGTAAGACAATTGCTTATATATTTCAAGTACTATCACTTAGTTGATTGACAAGGAGGATTTAATCAAAAAAATGTAACAAAAGTACCTAGAGGAAAGGTTGAGTTATGATTATGTATTGAAGTACAAGAATCAATTAAGACAATGATAACATAATGTATTGATGATCTACTTGAGGTTACAAAATGACTAGCTACACTTAGAAAGTTTAGAAGAATAAAATTAAACAAAGTTCGTTTGCCAAGCTTGACCAAGTGGATAGTAGGTACTAAGCAAAGTTAGTGCAAGCTAAGCAAAAAGTCGGTTGGAGCCGAGTGAAACAAAATTCTAGTAGATGTCAAGCAAGTTAGTAGATGTTGAGTAATTTTACAGTTGATGCCCAGTAACACAATATGTGACAAGCATTAGAAGATTGATAATGTTGAGCTATTGCATTATGACAAAGATCAAAGATTCACCAAATAAAAGCTGACAAGTTTGTTTTCTTGGAACTTGTGAATTAGGAGGAAGATAAGATTGATGAGCTGGTGGCACAAAATCTTATGTAAACCATTTTGGAGGTGAATTCAAATGGATTCTAAGAGAAGTTTCTAGAAAAGACAAGATATGGGGTAGATACGTTATCCTAACTTATCCATCGAAAACCCTAATTTTGATGATGGATAATGAGTAGGAAAATGTTCTAATTTCCTATATATAGGAATGTTTGGTCATGAAGTAGAAAAAGAGAGAGAATTTGGTGCAAGAATCTGATAAGGAGAAGGAAAGGAGTTTTGCTTCATCAAGTGACCCAAGTGAAGAAGTCTGCAATGGCATACTGAGCTATAAGGCTTAAAGAGGATGAATTCTTGAAGAGTGAACAAGCTATCAAAGCTACAAAGATTGGAAGCCAAGCAGAGTTGAGGACTGAACAAAGATATATAATCTGCAAGTAAGGTTGTAAGTTGTATTAGATCAAAGCTCTACTATTACTTTCTAAGAATTGTATCAGCCTAGGGTAAATCCTTTGGAGTAAGGTTGACTTAACAGTCACTGAAAAATCCTTTAACAGGGTGGCATTCCAAGTGAATGGCCTAAAGTCCTCTAACAGGGCTCACTTTTAGCAAGGTGACTGAAATCCCTTAACCAGGTCACATTTAATAGTGTGTATTGTAACCTTTAACAAGATTGGGCTTTAATAGGGCATCACTTTAGAAGAGTGAAAAAGGAGTAGCATGTTACTGGTCATTTTTCCCAAATTGGGTTTCCACATTAAATAATTGTGTCAAATGTGCTGATGGATGTGTTGTGTTTCATGCTTTACATTTTTGCAAGTTGATTTGACAATAACATATTGGTTTTAATTAACACACAATGAATGCATGCATAGTTAAGAATGTTTTATGGGTTTGCTGAATTGTGAAAAGTTTTATTTGTATACTTGGACCTTGAATAACTGATTCAACCCCCTCTCAATTATTCTAAAAAGAAATCCAATAAGACCTTAGTAAATTACAAGATCCACAATTTTTTTTGAGAAAAAATGAAAATTTGAGAGCTTTTGTACCTAGAAAAATGGAGGAAAATTCATGACATTCAAATTATTTGAATGGCGAGCTACAACCTAATGCCATGAATAGTAGTCATGACCTATATTAAGTGAAATCCACATATGATAAAAGGAAAGATGCCCATATTCACAAGTTTTAAGTTTTATCTATTATCAATGAGAATGGGCAACTAATCAACACTAATATTAGGGATTGAAAGAAAAATATATTGATAAGGCATCATGCAAATAAATTCATAGATTCTTTGTAACTGAGCTAAAAAAGTACTAAATCATTTTCTTTCTTTGTTAGATCCCTTATTTCCTTTTATGAAACTTGCGACATATCCAAAAAAGGATTCATGACCCTCATAGTCAAAGAATGATAGATATTTATGAAAGTAAGAAAAATCATAAGAAACCCTTGCTAGGGCATGCAATATCACAAATAAGGGAAGCCCAAATTCTTGCAAGGAAAATTTTTATTTGTACGTCCAATAGTAAAATGTACCCACATGATTTTTTGAATACAAAATCTCACAACAGAACCAATGAAAGGACACATAAAATTCCAAATAGATGCATAGATTTATTAAATAGAATATTGAATATTTAGAATGATAATATTAAACTCAAAGTTCTGTTGTAATGAGATTACTAAGTGACCCCACATAGTAGGAAGTTTATAAATTTTGTCACTTTTATCCAAGAATCTCATTGTATTTTACCTCCAAGATTTTCTCATAAAACCCTAACAAATAGTGCCAACAAAGAGAAAAAAAACCTTCTAGAGGGAAATTTGCCAAAGGCATAGTAAAGTGAAGTTTTTAATTAACGATAAAAACAAGTTTTGAAGGGGCCCTGAAACCCTTTATACTCTCTTAGAAGAAAGATATTCAATCATAACTTAAGATAGAATAGTTACAACATAACACAAGAGATCTGGCACTAAAAAGCATTAAATGTATAGCAACCCAAAATATAACAATGAAAGAAAATCGAGGATAACTCAATCCAAAACCCACAATACAATGGAAGTTTTATAAAAAAAAACCTTTAGTCCAAACTATCCAAAAGGGATAAGAAAATTCCATAACCAATGGACCAAGAAAGAAAAAATAAGTTTTTCCTTTGCTTCCCTTCTTTTGGAATCAAAGGGTCATATCAAGTTGGGGAGGAAACTTCTTAGGATGCTTTCCAAAAATTGGAATCTAGCCCTCCTCAACCATAGCTACTTTATTCTACCAAGAGTGTGATTCCAATGGTCCATTAGAAGGCAAAGATCCTGTGATTGAGACAATACAAGAACCACCAACTGCAAAACCAAGCTGAGCATCAACTTTTTTTTTTGAAAATTTTTAGAGGCTACTGTCTCATACACATCATGCTAGATAGAACTAGCAACTTCAATCCAATCTTCTAGCATAGGTGAACAAACAATAACATCTGGACTCTCCACATAATTACCCATAGTAGCAATAGCCACAATAATTGGAGTAGGAACAAGAACATGAGCATTAGGAGAATTAGGCTCAATAGTGAGAGAAACCTAAGCCATCTTCTTAGTAACAATGTAGCATTCAGAAGAAGCTCCCTTCCACCACAAAAAAGCCTTATTAGTCCTTGGACTATAAAGACCAAAATGAGCCACCAAGTGCCTAGTGTTGTAGCATTTTCTACATCCAAAGAGAATTCCTTCATATTCTAGAGTATGTATCTAGATTCCTCCATTAGGAAGAACAACTTTAATTTTCTTTGGTAAACTCTCAGAAATATTTACCTCTACAAGTATTTTTGCATAAGTAGAGTGCAAAATACTTGAGGAATCTTTATCAACCATCAAGAAAACATCATTAGGAATTCCTATCCCTTCCAATAGGGAATCAAACCAAAGATTAAGAGGAAGGTAAGGGAGCCGAACATAAATAAGAAACTTGGAGAAAGTTTCAATAGCAAGGGAAAAATTAGAATGCCACAATTCCACCATCAATAGGTGATGCTAATTCAACTAGGTGAAAGAAGGGCCATAAGTGATCTTCTTTCAATCCCTTGTTTCATCAAGCTTAGCATTGAAAAACCCCTTATTCATGGAGAAAAGGTGGACAAAAGCAAATAATATTGGTTCCCATTCTCTAGAAATCCATGCATGCAAGTTTGAAATACGTAGCCAAAGACCCTAGAATAAAAAAAACCCAACATAATAAAAAATATTTTAAATTTCTTTCACAATATCTTGCACCACATCCTCCTCCAATCTTAGAAAGAAAATGTTACGCATAGGAATGGGATTCTTCCCCTTTAAACGAACTGAAGTCCCAACTACTACCCTAGCAACATAAGACATAAATATGCCAAACACCCTAGCATCAACAAGAGGCATCTTAAATGAACTCTTCTCATCCACACCAAGGGAATAGGCTATTGTAGAAGAATGCAAAGAAGGAACTTCAACAATCCCCAACCCAACAAGATCCACACCAACACTCGTTAGAATGGGAGCATAACCAACCATGGCCACACCTCCAAATCTCACCTACAACAAAGACAACACCACATGAACTCTTACACATGGCAAGCTATCAGAAACAAGAACAATCATAGAAG